>SJYC01042763.1:0-26896 GCA_006408675.1 Madoqua kirkii
ATTATTTTAATTAATTTAATCATTAAAGAGTAATGAATATTATTTAATTAAATTGTTTAACCGCAAAGTAAATTTTGATTAAATACTTCCTTAAAATACACTGTCAAACAAAATAGATCTGCTCAAAGTACAGGTAAACTGCCTCCAGCAGAAGTGCATCTCAGTTCCCAGTTCTCATGCCCGTGAAAAGGGCTTGGTGGGCCAGCAGGGGAGCACCAGAACCAAGATTTTTGCAGGAAACTTGTAGTGGTTGTCATACTTCCTTTTCTTGAAACATCCGTCTGACTCTACCCTTACACACAACAATCCCAAAGCAGAACCATGGGCAAGCCCTTTCCAAAAGTCCTTCTCCAAAAGAAGCTGTCTTACAGGAAATGTACTTAGATATTAGGGCAATGCCTAGCTATTCATCAAGCTCCTATTGCCTTATACTTCTAGACTCTCGGCACAGTTATATTTCTCAGCTTCCCATGAGTCAGGTGCACTCCTGTGACTGGATTCCAGTCAATGGAAGATGAGTGTAAATGATGGGCACCATTTTCAGGCTAACCTTTTTAAGAAGTGAATCTTAAGATAGATGCTACAGGTAAAACCCTAGGTGCCTGGCTCCTAATGATTCTATCTAGATGAGAACTAATCTCTTACCAGAAACATATCCTATGAGTTTAGGTGAATAAGAAATAAAATTCACTGAATCTAAGCCATTTTATATGTGAAGATCTATTTGTTACCACAGTCTAGACTTTTGCAACTAAGGCAAGTATCTAATATTTTAGCAACTTGAATCATACCCAATGTTTCTCCACCCTTCAGCAAACACCAAAAATCATTTTCTATTTCCTCTACTCTCTTGCACTGACATGACGGAAATCCCACAGGCTATAGCAGTTGCTGAGGACGAAAGATATTCTGGGCCAGCTAATGCTTCTACAAACCAGTATTTAAAGATTCTACTTCAGGGATTTTGGAAAGAGCATGCTTTGTGATTGCTTTTAATTGGTACCTGTCATCTGCTTGATAGATTTTATTAACAGAAGTGTAAACATCCATTGCAATCTACAGAACACAGGAATCTTAAACAGCTTAGGAAATTTAATCAAAGTTCTCTTATCTTTAGTGTTTGCTGATAACTCATTAAATGTTCAATGCTACAAGTCCTACAACAGAACTGTTTCTTGCAAAGAAAGTGAAAGAAAGTAAGTGAAGTCGCTCAGTCATGTCCGACTCTTTGTGATCCCATGGACTGTAGCCTACCAGGCTTCTCCATTTGTGGGATTTTCCAGGCAAGAATACTGGAGTGGGTTGCCTTTCCCTTCTCTAGGGAATCCTGCTGACCCTAGGATCGAACCCAGGTCTCTTGTATTGCAGGCAGACTCTCTACCATCTGAGCCACCAGGGAAGACCCCAGATAGTCCTTAAAGTGAAAGTGAAGTCGCTCAGTCGTGTCCGACTCTTCGCGACCCCATGGACGTAGCCTACCAGGCTTCTACGTCCATGGGATTCTCCAGGCAAGAATACTGGAGAGGGTTACCATTTCCTTCTCCAGGGGATCTTCCTGACCCAGGATACCTATTACTATTTTAAGCAAAGAGACTCTACCAAACAGTTCTTCTTGCCCATCACCTCAAAACTAGCAAAGCCATGTACTTTTCACAGACATTTACACATACTCTCTCACACACAAATGCACATAGGTTTTTAAAATAGAATTTAAATCTTGTGTATAAACTCAGGAGTCTTTACACTTAATACAATGAGAGATGGGAATGGTCTCAAGGCCTGTAGTCCATTCGATTCCCTGGAACGCCGTCGTACTGTTAAGGCTCTCATTCTAGCAGACCTGCCCCACATCAGGCAGTAACACAGCTCTCATTATTCATGTACACTCAGCAGCTTAGGCACTGATGTGTTAAGTGACAATATGGCCAACTAAACCTCAGTTTCAATCTTGGTTATTGTGCATCCATAAAACAGAATCAGCTGAAAAGGCTGTGGCTGCATTAAAACAAAGCTGGCTTATGCTGATGGAGTGGAAATCCTTCATCCTAGGCCAGTTGTATCCCGGCCTGTACTGCCCTTACGCATGTTTCTCATTTAACTGGAAGACAGTTTTCCTGAGCAATGTGACAAGGTCTTCCTAGAGGCAGGTGACCCATTTTCATTGCTGCCTCTTTGGCAAGTATGTAGCATAGAAGGTGACATGACTCTGCAAGAAGTCTCTGCTACACAGTCTCCAAATGACACCAGGGAGGCTCTCTCAGAAATTAGCCACAACAATCTTCCAATCATGGGACAAATCACTTGACTTGAATGTCACAGAGGGCAATGGGATCAGATGCCAACAAAATCATATGAGGACTCTGCAGCTCTCAACCCCAATCATAATTAGTTTTCATATCCAGCTACACTAAGACCTGAATAACTCACTCTGCTAAAATAATATTTTGACATTGACATGTAAGCGTGGATATTGTCACATAACATGTCTGATACCTGTCTGAGCTAGAGGTCGACACCACAGGGAGTCTTTCCGAGTCTTGTCAGTATGTTGTTCTCTTTTTTCTTTGTAAGTATTTATTTGTTTATATTTGGCTGCGCTGTGCCTTCTTTGCTGTGTGGGCTTTCTCCCGTGGCGAGCGGGAACTACTCTCCAGGTGCAGGGCACGAGCTCTAGGGCACGTGGTCTTCAGCAGCTGTGGCTCCTGGCTCTAGCTTGTTCACAGGCTCAACAGTTGTGACGCACGGGCTTAGATGTGCCGCAGCATGTGGGATCTTCCCAGATCAGGGATTGAACCCATGTCTCCTGCATTGGCAGGCAGATTCTTTACCACTGAACCACCAGGGAAGCCCTGCTGTTTTCTTCTTATGTCTCCTGGGATGGTTGTGGGTAGGGAAAAGATTAGCAAGTATGAACAGGGCCTCACTGGGGTCTTGCACCGTGGCTTAGGTCTAAAGCTAGGCTTGCTTGTCCAGCTCTGCCTTGACCAGCAACAGTCCCCTGAGCGACCTGAGGTCCTCTTGTGGCTTCCTTCTTGCAGACCAGCAGGGATGAGGACCTGCACCCCCGACTCTGTCATCCCCCACAGACAGTAGTGCAGGCATCCTGATTTGAACAACTTAGTGCTCACACCCAGAAAGACTCCTGAGTGGGGTCTGCCTCTAGCTGAGGCAGATGCCTGTCCTCAGCTATCTGAGGCACAGAAAATGGGGCATTGTGCTCAGGCACCAGTTTCTGCAGTTAAGGGAGACAGCCCCAGAGCCCCTCATTCACCCACCACTACATCACCGTCCATCCTGGCAGTTTTCTTTTACTGTGAAAATTAAAATTTTAATGCCAATTTCTGTGGAGTTTAAATCTTAGGAACACAAAAGGACTTTCCTCTCTTCCTGGGGATAAAACTCAGCCCTTAGAAATACAGGTTCATCTTCCATTTCCCAAGCCTGCTTCTTCAAAGAAACTGCTGGTCACATTTTCATACTTCATTATATTAAATTCCCCAAGTTCATCCTGTTCAAACAAGTAATGTAACTTTTTATTTTTTAGGGCTCTGCAACTCGATTGGCAGCACTACTTGCTGGTGTCCATTGCTCATCTTTTCCTCCCCAGCATACAGAAAGCAGTGCCTGGCATGGAGTAGATATCCAGTAAAGGCTCAATGAATGAACTGGTTTTTTTAATGATCTTAGAATGACACATTCTTAAGCGTGATATTACAAATATCATCTCTTCCCTTCATGTCACATACTCCTTTTTTTCCCTCATTGTAAGCACTTCAGAAGAGCAACCACACTGGAAAAATTGACACCTTCTTTCATCTGTAATAAATTTCACTCTAATCTGACTTGCCAGCAAAATGACTTGGGGCCGGAACACAACCCCATAATCTAATGGGAAATGTGCATTTAGCAGGTAATAGATGCTTCAAAAATCCACTTTAACTTCTTCTAGCTTTGTTCACAGGAAAATAAATAAGAGCCTTTGGCTACTCTTCCTTCTCAAATAAATACAATGTGAGTCTAGAAGACAGTAAATTAAGTTTCAAAACCAGCTGGGTGACCTTATATCTTCTATCAGCCAAGTGGTCGCCAGAACAAATAACCCTCATTTCTCTCTGTGTCAGGACGTGGTAAGTTTCAACTGCTCTGAGTGTGGCTGTGTGTTCTCCTTTCCTCTTGTGCCTGGGACCTCACCAGCAGCTTTGGCTCTGGGTCTCAGGAAACAGACCTCATCTGGTTTACATTTCCTTTGAGCACCACTCTGAAGGCTAATAGGGAGATTTCAGATTTCTTTACTAACACTGTGGACTAAGTGATGAAAATCCCAGTGGAATTCAGACTTCCTCAGTATTTATATATGTCTGCTGGGCAATTCTGAGTTAATAATCTTTTCCTGAAATCACTTTATATTCACAATTATTTCTGGCATTATTCCCTTTTTCCCAAAGGAAATTTCCTTAAGTTTATTACTAACACATATATAAAATGGTCATTCTAAAATGTGACAATATTGCTTGGCTTTTGAGTTTATTTAAACTAATTTAAATACAGTAAGGTCTTCCTCTGACTATTTATTATATTTCAATACAAGAATATCTTTAAAGAACAATTAGAAAATGGGAATTTTTTTTCAGAACTTAGTATTAAATACTGAATTATTTAATGTAAACAAAGCCATCGATCTCTCTAGTTTGCTTCTCTTTCTCCTTTTAGTTTCAACAATAGATATGTTTATTCAATGGAATTGAATGCAGTTTAGTTTAGAACCATCCTCCACCAAGAAAGTGTCAAATTCTTCAAAATATATTTACTGCTTTGGACACCTCACGTATTTAATATTATTTAGAAATTAGGACTTCAAAACCTCTCTAAATAACCCATCTCGTTTACATAGTTTCTTCCACTGCAGCTTGACATGGTTACAAATTATGACTTAAGCCTCCTTCAATTCTGTTTCTTTGGCTTTGGAATTTTACCTGACATATGATATGACAAAGTCCAGGTGTTAACCCAGACCGAGGAGATGCCTAGTTCATCAGATGTATTTGGAGGAGTTGGTTTCGTCCTTTTCCTTTTAAATTTCCTGTCCCTTTTGATGCTTCACAACTGCCCAATAAACTCCATCTCTAGAAACTGGGCTACTTTTCATTTGAAGTCACCCATGTCAGCTTACTTTGTTTTATGGGATACTCTTCATGTTCAATTACTGCTTTAGTTAAAGGGGGCTCTAGTCAACTAGGTTGAGAGGCACCAGGACAAAGTGGGAAGCAAAAAGGAGTAAATGAGATTAAGATTCTGTGATTGTTTCCACCATTAGCTTGTTTTTATGAGAAAGCAGGCTCTCAGCTTCTCTTTCTAATAAAAAACAATAAAATTTATCTTTGCCATTTCAGAGGGTCATAACAAGGTTAAAAAAGATTTGATAGATTTTTTCAATGCATCCAGCATGCTATTATTTGATGATTCTATAAACCTACGAGGAAAACAGAACATTTTTAAAAAGCAATTTATAAAATTAAAAATACCAGCAGTAATAAAACACATAAAACATTAACTTCTTTAGTGATTAAAGAAATGCAAATGAAAACCAGTAAAGATATTTTTTTAAGCAATCTTATAGGCTGGTGTGTGGTGGGAAAATGGGTTTTCTGACATAAGTGGGAACATAGTTTTGTCCAACAATGAAGGACAATATTTTTCAAATGAATGCAGTTCACCTGGGTTTCCTAAGTGGTTCAGTGGTAAAGAATCCACATGCCAATGCAGCAGACACTGGAGGCGTGGGTTTGATCCCAGGGTTGGGAAGATCCCCTGAAGAAAGAAATGGCAACCTATCCCAGTATTCTAGCGTGAAAAACACCGTGAACAGAGCGTACCTGGCGGGCTACAGTCCATGGAGTGTCAAAGAGGGGGACACAACTTAGTAACTGGGCTTCCCTGATAGTTCAGTTGGTAAAAAAAATCCGCTTGCAATTCAGGAGACCTTAGTTCAATTCCTGGGTCTGGAAGATCTGCTGGAGAAAGGATAGGCTACCCACTCCAGTATTCTTGCGCTTCCCTTGTAGCTCAGCTGGTAAAGAATCTGCCTGTAATGCAGGAGACCTGGATTGCGAAGATCCCCTGGAGAAAGGAAAGTCTACCCACTCCAGTATTCTGTATTCTGTATCCAGTATTCTACTCCAGTCCAGTATTCCACTGGACTGTATAGTCCATGGGGTCGCAAAGAGTCAGACATGACTGAGTGACTTTCATTTACTAACAACTGTGCATGCACAAACCTCCATCCAGGAACCCTACCTTTAAATCTTTACTAAGAAAGATCATCAGAAAAGTATGGAAATACCTGAATATGAGGACGTTTGGTACAATACTGTGTTATAGTAGTAGAAAGTATAGTTGAAGTAAATAGTGAAACTATCATTTTGACAGGGTAAAAGTGATATGACGGTAGAACTCCTTTGGAGTTTTGCATTTCTTTTTAAAGATTTTTTTAATGTGGACCATTTTTTTTTAAGTCTTTATTGAATTTGTTACAAAATTGCTTCTGTTTTATGTTTTGGCTTTTTGACCATGAGATTCGTGGGCTCTTAGTTCTCCGACCAGGGATCAAACCCATACCCCTGCACTGGAAGGTGAAGTCTTAACCACTGGAGAGCCAGGAACATCCCTGGGTGCATTTAAAGCAACTGGGAAGGAACTACATTGATTGCCAAATGGATTTACCATTTTTTCTGAGAGGTAACTATAGACTGTCTAATAATTCACAAGAGATATATGTGTTTGATCCACATTTTCAAGACACCTTTACTTTCTCCTAGCCATTCTATTTCCTTCTATAATCTCCTCCACTGCTAAATTAAGATCACAGCTCTTAGCCAAACATACACAAACATACTGTTTGTGTTCCAAACATACTCACACAACCCCTTCCCTACCACTGACACATATGTCCATGCACCCCACATTTTAACTATAAATACAAAACCCCAAGGATTATGATTTAACTATAAATACAAAACCCAAGGGAAAATGTCAGAAAAGGTTTCCTTACTTTGGGTTAATGATAAAAAAAAATGACTTTCTGAAAACTAAGAAATCTCACTTAGGAAGGATCACCTTACATAGTAGTCCTTTCTGTAGGTATGAGTTTTGGGTGCTAGACCTACTCTTCTCTTCTTAGTCATGATACACCACTTTAATTATTCATAAGTGAGGCAGAAGAGACTGGTATATCGGGAAACTATCAAAAGGGAGAAAGAATGGAATGGCCTTTTAGTACATGATATACAACAGACTGGTTCCAAATAGGAAAAGGAGTATGTCAAGGCTGTATATTGTCACCCAGCTTATTTAACTTCTATGCAGAGTACATCATGAGAAACACTGGGCTGGAAGAAGCAAAAGCTGGAATCAAGACTTCCGGGAGAAATAGCAATAACCTCAGATATGCAGATGACACCATCCTTATGGCAGAAAGTGAAGAAGAACTAAAGAGCCTCTTGATGAAAGTGAAAGAGGAGAGTGAAAAAGTTGGCTTAAAGCTCAACATTCAGAAAACGAAGATCATGGCATCTGGTCCCATCACTTCACTGCAAATAGATGGAGAAACAGTGGAAACAGTGGCTGCCTTTATTTTTCTGGGCTCCAAAATCACTGCAGATGGTGATTTCAGCCATGAAATTAAAAAACGCTTACTCCTTGGAAAGTTATGACCAACCAAGATAGCATATTAAAAAGCAGAGACATTACTTTGCCAACTAAGGTCCGTCAAGTTAAGGCTATGGTTTTTCCTGTGGTCATGTATGGATGTGAGAGTTGGACTGTGAAGAAAGCTGAGTGCTAAAGAATTGATGCTTTTGAAGTATGGTGCTGGAGAAGACTCTTGAGAGTCCCTTGGACTGCAAGGAGATCCAACCAGTCCATCCTAAAGGAGATCAGTCCTGGGTATTCATTGGAAGGACTAATGTTGAAGCTGAAACTCCAGTACTTTGGCCACCTCATGTGAAGAGCTGACTCATTTGAAATGACTCTGATGCTGGGAAAGATTGAGGGTAGGTGGATAAAGGATGATGATAAGATGTCTGGATGAGATGATGAGAAGAGATGAGATGACAGGGGATGATGATGAGATAAGAAGATGAGATGGCTGGATGGCATCACCAACTCAATGGACATGAGTTTGAGTGAACTCCAGGAGTTGGTGATGGACAGGGAGCCCTGGTGTGCTGCGGTTCATGGAGTCACAAAGAGTCGGACACAACTGGGCAACTGAACTGAACTTCATATGCTTAAAACATAGTAGATGGCCAAGAAATATTTGTTACATGAATAAATACTCTGTCCTGTGGAAGAGATTTAAACCATGAACACTCTTTTGCTGAGAGACATACATATCCAACAAGCCCAATTCAGACCTGAATGCATAATAGGAAGATAAATGGCAGAGAATGGTTTTTCCTCACCCAAATAAAATAGAATATTGAATTAATTATGACATTATATTAAAACAAGTATAATTATTGGATGTGCTTATCATACTTATTTTCCTTCAATTCTCCAGTCTCATAGTTAATTTGAAAATGAGGAAATCTACATGGTATAGGTTTATCAGCATGATAATCTGTATAATAATCTATACTCTTACATTCACTCTGATCTTCCTCATGCACTATCCTCTGAGACTATAAGGACACCTAACCTTCTTCACTAATGATAATTTTGTTTATAATTCAGATAATTCGGTCCTTAGCAGTATTCCCTATTCCTTCTACCTTCTTTCACCTTCAGTGATTGTATTCTTTGCCTGCTGTGTCATTAATAGATTGTCATGTTGGCATTTGTCACTGATGAATTTGAGGTCTGTTCTCTTCTTGATCTGTTCTCTTCTCTTCTCCTTGCCATCATGATACACTCTCAGCATGTAGTACATTCTTGTCCATCCTGAAGGCTGTCTCATCTTAGCCACTCCCTGTCTTGTCCACAAAGGCCACCCAGCAGATACATGGCCAGTGGATGCTCAGATCTATAAACTGTACCTCATTCTTGCTCAAATTCACGTATCAATGCCATTAGCTACTTTCTGCATCTACCAGTTTTACTTTGATAAGGCTGCCTATAGTGGTGTTGAGACTATCCTTTGAGATGAATCTCAAATGAGAATTTGATTCAAAGCAAATATTCCTCTGCTTTAACTTTCCCTTTAATCTATCTTTCCCAACAACCCTCACCCTGGCATCATGGCCTGAAATAGAGAGTGGGTGAGAAAACATTTGTCTCCCTGTCTTCCTCCCTAATCTCTATGCTCTTTCCCTCCTCATAGCCCCCCAGCATTACCACTATGCCCTCTTAGAACTATGAATGACAAACGGAGTTCAGGGAATAAAAAACTGAGAGGAAAATGCAAATCGTGAGCTTTTAAAATGGACTTACTGAGTTAAACACAGAATCGTCATTGATCCAGCAGTTCCACTTCTGGATATATATCCAGGATAGAAATTAAGAACTCAAAAAAGTTTAATGCCCATGTTCATACCAGCATTAATCACAACAGTCAAAATGTGAAAGCAACCCAAGAGTCTATCAGCAGATGAATGAATAAATAACATATGGTGGGCGTATGCCTACAATAGAATATTATTTGGCTTCTAAAAGTAAGGAAATTTTGACACATGACATAACATGGATGAAGCTTGAAGACAGTAGGCTGTGAAATAAGCCAGTCATGAAAGGGAAAATATTGTATGATACCATTATTCTTACATGATGTAGCTAAAGTAGTTGAATTTATATAGACAGGAACTGGAAGGTTGGCTGCCAGGGGCCTGGGAAAGGGAGGGAACAGGGAATTATTGTCTGATGGGTATGGCATCTCGGTCTTGCAAGATGGAAAGGGTTCTGGACAGGGATGGTAGTGATGGCTGCACACCAGTGTGAATGTATTTAATGCCACTAAACTGTACCCTTACAAGTGGTTAGGATGATAAATATTGTGTTATGTGAAATATTTTACCACAATAAAAAAAAAGTTAATGTATTTTTTAGGCCTGTTTACATCAGTATAAGAACTGAATAGAAAAAAACTCTGAGTTGGCATGCTGAGGAAACCAACAAGTGTATTTGATTCAAAGAGCAGGAAAATAAGCATGGAGAAGAAGGATCTTCAATAAGGGATATTTTCTTTTCTTTTCTTTTTTTTTAAATTATTTTGTATTGGGGGATAGTTAATCAGGGCTTCCCTGGTAGCTCGGACAGTAAAGAATCTGCCTGCAAGGCAGGAGACTAGGATTCGATCCCTGGGTTGGGAAGATCCGCTGGAGAAGGGAATGGCAACCCACTCTAGTATTCTTGCCTAGAGAATCCCTTGGACAGAGGAGCCTGGTGGGTGACAATCCATGGGGTTGCAAAGAGTTGGATATGACTGAGCAACTAACAGTTTCACTAACAGCCAATGAACAATGCTATGATAGTTTTAGGTGAACAGCGAAGGGACTCAGCCATACAGATACATGTACCCAGTCTCCAATAAGGGATATTTTCTGGAAATCCCTCAAACCAGAAGATATTCATGTTTGTCTGACAAAACTAACACACTGATACTAATGAAGAAAGAACTGATCTTCAGAAATTATTTGCTGAGATTGTTCATAACCAAAGAAGGAACATAATATTTACTTTTCCTGAAATGTCTTGCTTTGCATATGGGACCACTCTTTTCCACAAATCTTGGCTCAAAAATATTTTCAGAGAGCACCATTCAAGTTTTGGTCTGTATAAATGATTCTCTCTGGACTTATGGAATCCTCCGTTTGAGTCCTCAGTACCTAGAATAATACATGGCACATAATACATGTGAACAATAGTATATAGGTTTCAGTGAGGAGTATGTTTCATATGGGACCAATTTGACACCAGTTAAGGATCAGTTACAGTGATTACCCATGAGAGAAGTTTTGAGGGACTGAAGTAAGGTAATGGAAACAAGCTATGGACCAGCAGGGGACAAATTCAGGAAATACAAAGTGACGGAATTTAACATACAATCAAGGGAAAGAGTAATACGACTTAAGGAAAAGCAGAAGATACGCCTGCTGTTGAAAATTATGTATCCCAAACTAGACATGGCTACATTTCACAAAAGATGGCAGTAGCAAGACTGCTGTTTATAGTTTCAAATAAATAAAAAATCTGGCACTTGATAGTAAGCTGGATGTTAGCTGTGCAGCAAGAAGGCAGATGGGAAGGATGCTTGGGAGAAAGAAGAGGCAGTTTCACCCTTAGGTGCTGGGAACACAGATCTCCAGTTACTCAGGCCGTTGTACAACAGGTTTGCCATACACCTGTGATTATGTGAGCTTATGCGGGAGCAGGAATAAAGAACCAAGAACCCAAAAGGCATCAGCATATGACTTTGGAAAGCATTTTTCAAATGACATGATTACAAGCCTCTCTCTACTCAAGGAATTCACATTATAAACCCTATAATTAAGCCTATTGCAAAAATGTGACTTGAAAGTTGGAAAACTACTTCACATCCTGCACCCCTGCTCTGCTCATACTCAGCATGTCTCTTGTGTCTGCATCTGATCACAGCATTTGGTCTCTGGGATTATAAAATTGCCACTTTCTATTCTCATTCTCTCCAACCATTTGCTTTTGGCAATTAGAAAGCAGATAATCTAGGCAAGATCAGCTACATAATTTGCAAGGCCTAGTGCAAAATTAAAATGCAGAGCCCCTTGTCAAAAAATTATGAAGAGTTTCAAGACAGCAACCACAGAGTGGTTGTGGGGCCCTTCTGAACAGGGGACCCAGTCTGACTGCACAGACCACACATCCACCAGACTAGCCTTGAACCTCAGCTTTAATGTAAAACAACTGGGCTAAGGTGTGTTGGAGGTGGAACACAGGGCGAGAGAGGAGAAAGTACAGACTCACTACCATGTAAAGCTTCTTAAAATAAGGGAAATATCTATTTCATTGTCTGACAAAATCATGCCTACCTAAATCCAGCCCGTGTGTGCCTATTATAACAGTCTACCCATTACACAGGTGGGTTAACCAGGGGTAACCAAAAGGGAACAGCTGCAACTATCATTAGCTAGAGGGAATGACAATTCCTGTTTTAAAAATGAAATGATGGGTGGATAGTATATCAACTGTCTAGAAGATAAATTACTTAAAGTAAACATGCTCACAACCATTGTGTGGAACACCCAGAGGAGGCAAATTGAGGGGTCCAGGTTTTGAGTCCATGGCACTTCAACCAAATGCTTGAGGTGAGAAGCAATGATCAGCCAGCATCTTGGCTTCAGAGAGGAATCTCATTCACTTCAATTCTTCTGACACTGTGGGATGAAAAACAGAAAACAGATGCCTGGAAGGCCCTATCACTAACCTTAACCCTAAGTTACCTACAAACTGGTTGGCCTGAGGAACCCCCTCAGAGAGGGAAGAAGCTGCAGAAAACCAAGCCTTCATTCACTGCTCAATCCATTTTAATGCAGCCCATATTAATAACCAGTGAAGGCAATGGCACCCCACTCCAGTACTCTTGCCTAGAAAATGCCATGGATGGAGGAGCCTGGTGGCCTGCAGTCCATGGGGTCACTAAGAGTCGGACACAACTGAGTGACTTCACTTTCACTTTTCACTTTCCTGCATTGGAGAAGGAAATGGCAACCCACTCCAGTGTTCCTGCCTGGAGAATCCCAGGGATGGGAGAGCCTGGCGGGCTGCCGTCTATGGGGTTGCACAGAGTCAGACATGACTGAAGTGACTTAGCAGCGTATTAATAACATTCAATAAATTTAAAACATACACACTCAAATTCGGGAGGCCCCTTCTGAATCAGGAGCATACCTTGTGTAAGAACTCGTGATCTACAATACACAAGTAATTCACCTTAGATTGGAAAATCCCCACAGTAAAATCATAACATGGGCTGAGATGTGAAAGTCACTTCACTCATGTCCAGCTCTGTGTGACCCCATGGACTGTAGCCTGCCAGGCTCCTCTGCCCATGGGATTCTCCAGGCAAGAATACTGGAGTGGGTTGCCGTTTCCTTTTCCAGGGCATCTTCCCTTCATTTTTAAACTCATATCTTTTATGTCTCCTGCATTGGTAGGCGAATTCTTTACCACTAGTGCCACTTGGGAAGCCCCATGAAAAGTCCTAGGTAACTGAGATTTGTTTAGATTTACCCCTGGGGTCATTCTTACAGCTCCTGAGCAGTCTGCTTAGCCACCTTCAGGAGTTCTCTGCCTACTCTGGAAAAATTAGTATAAACCCAGAATGTCATATTAAAAGAGAAGCAACAGGCTTGTTCAGATTTAACAGCATCTTAATATTATTCTATTGATAAAACTGTATTTTGTACATTTGCATTGCAAACACTTATGATCCTAATAGCTAATCTATTGTTATGTCTCTGAACCGGTTCCCTTGTACTGGGATTAAGGTAGAGAAGAGAGGTGGTCAGGAGAGACTTGATTCTAGCAGTGCCTTCTTCCGATTCCTGTTAGTTTCATCTCTAAAAATGGCATTTAGAGGCATTCTTATTAACCCCTTATTGACTGAAGCAGAATAAGATGAAATGAAGTAGGAACAGGTCAGAGCTGGGAAAGAAATGTTGGGAACTGGTAGGTGGTGTGTCCAGTACATTTTTTAAACTAAGAGTTAGATGTAGTGTTTTTCAGAATATTTTACCAGTTCTACAGGGTAGTGTGGGGGGAAAGCAAGATCTGTTCTTTCAACTCGCTAGCTCTGCTATCCTGGGAAATTCACCCAACCTCTCTACAGTTCAGGTTACCTATTTCTAGAATTGGAATACAAATACCTGCTTGTAGTCTTGTTCTTGGATTGAGTGAGTTAATATATTCTAGACCCCAAGCATAGTTCCTGGCACACAGACAGTGAATAAATGTCACTGTCTTTCCTATTCTCTTTCCTTCGGTCTTCACCCTCCATTCTTCCCAGGATTACCAAAAAGGATGTAATTTTATCTCCCCAGAAAGTTATTACCATCTTTTTCAGAATGAAACAAGTATAAGAAGTATATTGTCTTCTAAACCCTAAATTCCTGAATTTAAGCTCTGACAGCTTTCAATACGTGTTCCTGGTACCAAAAGTTTATACCCAATGACTTTCATTCCTTACCTTGCCAAATCACATACCTTTTTTTAGCAGGAAGCAAATCAGCAGGAAACTTCTTGATATCCTGAGGGGCTATGCTTTAAGGCATTCTTGCACTTCAGTGACATGGAAATATTCCATACTGGTGCATGGTTCTAACAACAGTATTCATTAACTTCATGGCTAGTGCCAAAGACATCCTGTAAAAGAGAAGTGATTTGCAATGTAAGGTTCTCATTATCTTTGGGCTCTTAAATTGCATTTTAGAAAATGCACAGAAACACACTGCTATATTCAAACACATGTGCACCCACAGACAACTGTTGGAAAGAGCTGCCATGGACCCTGGTACTTTAAGAAACTAGAAACCAAACGGGGCTAATCACCCTACATGGATAGAGCCAACTATAAAGCAAGGTCTTAAGTGTGTTTCTTTATATGGTCATACATTCCCACGTCTACCTTAAGTCCCTAAATGACCAATCTATTTCCTTGGAGATGTATTGTGGCAGATGCTACTAGCTGGCTATGTAATATATTTTCATGTTTTTCTATGGTAAATATAACCTCAATTTTATTGGGTACAGCCAAATAAACATTACTTAACCTCCCTTGCAGCTAGAGGTGACCATGTGACACAGTTTCAGGCACAGTGAACAGAAATTTTCTGGGATTATTGAGAAGGGTTTGTTTTCCTGGTAGAAGTGCCTTCACATTTCCCTTGTTGCTCACGCCTTCACCTGACTAGATGGCTGAGGCCACATCAGCCATCTTGCCACCATGAGGGAAAGGCCAGGAGAAGGGCAGAAACTGCATCCTCAATATTCACAGCATTCTTGAGGACTTCCCTAATTCATTTAAGTCATTGTGATTGGGTTCTCCTCTGAAAGCACTCCCAAACTGACACAGTATTCCTCTCATTTGGTCAGAAATTTTTTTAGATTAGTTTATTTAACTATGGTTTTTCCAGTGGTCATGTATGGATGTGAGAGTTGGACTGTGAAGAAAGCTGAGCACAGAAGAATTGATGCTTTTGAACTTCGGTGTTGGAGAAGACTCTTGAGAGTCCCTTGGACTGCAAGGAGATCCAACCAGTCCATTCTGAAGGAGATCAGCCCTGGGATTTCTTTGGAAGGAATGACGCTAAAGCTGAGACTCCAGTACTTTGGCCACCTCATAAGAAGACTTGACTCTTTGGAAAAGACTCTGATGCTGGGAGGGATTGGGAGCAGGAGGAGAAGGGGACAACAGAGGATGAGATGGCTGGATGGCATCACCGACTCGATGGACATGAGTATTAGTGAACTCCAGGAGTTGGTGATGGACAGGGAGGCCTGGAGTGCTTCGATCCATGGGGTCGCAAAGAGTCAGACATGACTGAGTGACTGATCTGATCTGATCTGATCTGATTTGGAGCACACATGCATAATGATATTCACTATATTCTGACTACCACATCTGTTGAGATGACCAAAAGAGAGTCTATGAGTATGTTTCAAAAACTGTCTAAAAATGATACTTAGTATAACAAGGAGAATGGTATATTCATCTCTCTAACTCCAAGAGCAGACACAATGCTGTGCATGGTTGCTTGTTATGCATTTAAGATACAGGATTTTTATTTATCAGATTAGCTAGAGGATAGTCACCTAATCAGCTAATATTCAGGCTTCCCTGGTGGCTCAGGAGTAAAGAATCTGCCTACAATGCAGGAGACCCGGGTTTGATCCCTAGGTTGGGAAGATTCCCCTGGAGAAGGAAATGGCAACCAACTCCGATATCCTTGCCTGAGAAATCGCATGTACAGAGGAGCCTGGTGGCTATAGTCCATGGGATCTCAAGAGTCAGACACAACTTAGTGACTAAATCACAGAGGATAGGTCAGAAAGCAGAGACAAGTTTTGTCTATCTTGTACAAGAATAGCAAACATATAACATGCCTGACTACATTCTCCCTTCATCTCTAATTACAGATGTAATCAACCAACCAACGAACCAATCAATCCTCCCAATGAGAAAAAAAAAATATTCTCAACATAGTGACTTAGAGAGTCATTATAAATCTATCAATGTTTTAAAAACAAGTGACTATTTGTAACCTATAAGAAGGTAGCTGCCTTAATAATGGAAGGTCAAGGTCCACCAGGACTGAGCATGAGGCTGTTAAAGACAGCACCATAACAGAAGGAATAAAATGAATGATCAGGACCCTGGTGATGGAGAAATGACAGAGGGCGCCATCTGGGAACACAGCTTCAGGACTAGAGGTCAGGTGTGGCAGCGGATGAAGGACGGCTGAGGTCCAAAAACAAGGAGGACCGGCCCAGGAGGAGCCGAGTAACTTTATTCCTACATCTCCACTTCTACCATCTCTTCACAGCCTTGCTCATTCTCTATACAGGCATTCTTCTCACTGCTTTCTGCCTTTTTTCTTCATCACCTTGTAATTCTCCCCATTGAGGGGTACCATGATTCAGTAGAAAGGCTTTGCAACCAGGCAGACCTCAATTCAAATACTAATCTTTACAGGATGGGGAAAGTTGGCTGGATTGTTCAACCTCTCCATCTCTCCATCTAACCAAAGAGGACAATATCAGAACCTCATAGGCTTGCGGTTAGCATGGAATATGCTTAACTATAACTCAGGGTCAGGCTTATTGTAAAAGCTCTTCCTCAGCTGGAGTAAGAGTTCCTTTGCTATCTTAGATTGTGGACACGTTGCCATCTCTCAAGAATAAAATTTCCAAAGATTCAGTATGGCTCCAGACATTTTATAAGACTCAGCAAATATTTTAACTCATAAAATAAAGAAAGCTTATTTTGAGCAAGTTAAGTCATAGGTCTAGTTTGTACAAGGTAAATTGAACAAATACCCACAATAGTAACTTCACCCTGTTCTCAGACAACCAATGGCCATCAGACATATTACAGTTTAATAAACTTTCATGAAAGGACCTTCAAATTTCACTTATATTTTCCAGTGAAATTCTATCTGCTCCAATAATTTTTAAACATATGGAATTTATTTTCCCTCACACCTGGCTATATTTAATTTGTTATGAGAGGTTTCTGACTGTGTTATGTGACCTATTCCCATGATGCTTAAGAGTTAAATGTGTTTCCTGCTTTCTTGAATTCCAAATAAACTGAATAAAATAACCAATTCTTGGATACACAAATGTAATATCCTGAGCCTACACACTCACACACACACATACACACCATGCTCCTGTTTTCTATCAACTTTCAGCTTGTGGGTATAAGGGACAGAAGTAATAAGAAGAAGAAAATTATGAATCACTTAAAGAGAATTACCTGAAATCTTCATATTGCAATTATTCTCAAATGCTCTCAATCATCCTAATAATTTAGTATGTTACTGACACCTAAATAACTTATTCATTTGATTTCTCTGTTCTTCCCTTATGAGCTAACTAGTGTAAATAATTAGAGTAGTACTTCAAGTTTGAAAAGCAAAAATTGTTTTAGAAACATTAACAATAATAACATAATTCCTTATTCAAATGTGAACAGTATATTTTGAAAATTCTTAAGCTTATCTCAAAAATGAAGGTTCAAGTGTAACTATTCAATACTCACTTTTTTTAAATCACGGCTATTCTGCACTCATGATACATTAATTCTACCAAATGAAGACAGTCATATATTCCATTTCCACAATTTCAACTATTAAATAGTATTTTATAATATTAGAAATGTATACAAATTGCATTTCAGATCTAGTTTTGTAGGTGTTACAGATCTAGTTCTGTAGTTGTAAAGGCAACAAGGCTTCCCTGGTGGCTCAGCTGATAAAGAATCCGCTTGCAATGCAGGAAATCCGTTTTCGATCCCTGGGTTGGGAAGATCCCCTGGAGAAGGAAAAGGCTACCCACTCCAGTATTCTGGCCTGGAGAATTCCATAGACTGCATAGTCAGTCCATGAGATCACAGAGTCAGACATGACTGAGCGAATTTCACTTTCATAGGCAATATGGAACAGTGAACAAGCACCATCAGAGAAACTAGACATGTGAGATACAGTTCCTTCTACCATTTACTGTAAACATAATTTAGATTAGTCATCTGTGTCTCTGGGCCCCAGTCAGTTCATGTATAAAGTGGGGTTAATAGTTAATCCAACTTGGGACTTTCCTGGTAGTCCAGTGATTAAAACTCCATGTTTCCATGGAAGGGGACACAAGTTCAATACCTGCTCAATTGTATGATCTTTGTAGTGCTAATTATTAGCTGTGTATCCTTGGGCAAGTCACTTAATCTCTGATCTCCTTTCTTCACTGAGAGGTGAATGTTATATAAATGCAATGATGCCCATAAGCCCTTGACATGGTCCCTGATCACACCTTGGTAGGGGTATGGTATGGGTCAGGTACCATGGTTTTTGCTCATTGATACACCCTGTCTGACACATGCGTACTTTATAAATATTGTTGAATTCTGAATGGTGCTGGGAAAACTGGGCAGCTATATATTAAAAAGTGAAATTACATCATTCTTTAGCACCATACACAAAAATAAGCTCAAAATGGATTAAAGACTTAAATGTGACCAGACACTGTAACACTCGTAGAGGAAAACATAGGCAGAACACTCTCTGACATAAACCACAGACTGCTGGGCATACACACCGAGGAAACCAGAACTGAAAGAGACACATGTACCCCAATGTTCATTGCAGCATTGTTTATAATAGCCAGGATATGGAAACAATCTAGATGTCCATCAGCAGATGAATGGATAAGAAAGCTGTGGTACATATACACAATGGAGTATTACTCAGCCCTTAAAAAGAATAAATTTGAATCAGCTCTAATGAGATGGATGAAACTGGAGCCGATTATACAGAGTGAAGTAAGCCAGAAAGAAAAACACCGATACAGTATACTGACACATATATATGGAATTTAGAAAGATAGTAATGATGACCCTGTATGTGAGACAACAAAAGAGACACAGAGGTATAGAATGGACTTTTGGCCTCTGAGGGAGAGGGAGAGGGTGGGATGATTTGGGACAATGGCACTGAAACATGTATACTATCACATAAGAAACGAAGTGCCAGTTTATGTTCAATACAGGATACAGTATGCTTGGGGATGTTGTACGGGATAATCCAGAGAGATGATATGGGGTGGGAGGTGGGAGGGGGCTTTGGCATTGGGAGATCGTGTACACCTATGGCTGATTCATGTCAATGTATGGCAAAACCAATATAGTATTGTAACGTAGAATAAAGTATTTAAAAAATAGAGTAATTTTGGAGCCCCTCCCCCCCAAAAAAAAGAAAGTAAGGCATCCAAACTACTGTGGAAGCAGTCGCCATCCTGACTCAGCTCCTAACTTCACACTGAGCGGTAAAAAAAGAAATAAATGGAGACAAATGGTGCTTTGGTTTGGGAAATAATGTTTACGTGCACAGGATGCATCCACTTAAGTCTTTTAAAAGCCAATTTTTCTAATGACTGTATTGCTCTGTAAGAAAATAAACCAAACTGACACTGATTAAAAAAAATAATAGAAATAAAAATAAAAATAAACAAATGAGATCTACTGAAACTCAAAAGCTTTTGCACAGCAAAGGAAACAATAAACAAAACCAAAAGATAAACCACAGATTGGGAGAAAATATTTGTAAATGATGTGACTGACAAGGGATTAGTCTCCAAAATTTACAAATAGCTCATGACATTTAACAGTGTCAAAACAAACAACCCAATCAAAAAATGGGCAGAAGACCTAAATAGATATTTCTCCAAAGAAGACATACATATGGCCAAGAGGCACATGAAAAGATGTTCAACATCTCTAATTATTAGAGAAATACAAATCAAAACTACAAGGAGATACCAACTCACATAGGCCAGAAAGGCTATCATCGAAAAACTCCACAAACAATAAATGCTGGAGAGGGTGGGGAGAGAAGGGACCCCTCATACACTGTTGGTGAGAATGCAAATTGGTACCGCCATTATGGAGAACAGTATGGAGGCTCCTTAAACAACTAAAACTAGAGCTGCCATATGACCCTGCAATCCCACTCCTGGGCATATATCC
Organism: Madoqua kirkii; assembly: GCA_006408675.1. Lineage (NCBI taxonomy): Eukaryota > Metazoa > Chordata > Mammalia > Artiodactyla > Bovidae > Madoqua > Madoqua kirkii. The sequence continues at coordinate 20,204 of SJYC01042763.1, forward strand.
ACAGGAAAAAACATGATCCAAAAGGATACATGCACTCCCATGTTCATTGCAGTACTGCTTACAATAGCCAAGACATGAAAGAAACCTAAATGTCCATCAACAGAGAAATAGATATACAAGATGTGCTACATATATACAGTGGAATGTTACTCCGCCATTAAAAAGAATGAACTAATGCTACTTGCAGCAACATGGACGGACCTAGAGAGAGTGCCACACTGAGTGAAGTAGGTCAGAGAAGGAAAAATAGCATATGACATCCCTTATACGTGGCATCTAAAAAGAAATGAAACAAATGAACTTACAAAACAGAGAGACTCACAGACTTAGAGAACAAGGAAGGGACAGTTAGGGAGTTTGGGATGGACATGTACACACTGCTGTATTTAAAATGTATAACCAACAAGGACATACTATAGAGCATATGGAACTCTGCTCAGTGTTATGTGGCACCTCAGATGGGAGGGGAGTTTAGGGGAGAGTGGACACATGTATATAAGTACAGCTGAATCCCTTAGCTGTTCATCTGAAACCATCACAACTTTGGTAATCAGCTATACCCCAATACAAAATAAAAAGGTTTAAAATAAATAAATATTGTTGAATTAATTCAGAGAAGGCAATGGCACCCCACTCTAGTACTCTTGCCTGGAAAATCCCATGGATGGAGGAGCCTGGTGGGCTGCAGTCCATGGGGTCGTTAAGAGTCGGACACGACCAAGCGACTTTATTTTCACTTTTCACTTTCATGCATTGAAGAAGGAAATGGCAACCCACTCCAGTGTTCTTACCTGGAGAATCCCAGGGGCAGGGCAGCCTGGTGGGCTGCTGTCTATGGGGTCGCACAGAGTCAGACACGACTGAAGTGACTTAGCAGCAGTTGAATTAATTTTAACTAAAAAAACTTTTAAAATATGTAAGATTAACTCAAAATCCAATCTCTGTCAATGTCTTACTCGCAAATTTTATAAATGTATGGAGTCATACTATTCTCTCTGTCATATGTGGTTCAGATTTCCATCTTCTGTTGTGGTTTGTTTTGTTCTCCATTATAAGGCTTTTTTCTATTTCTTGATTACCATGGTTACCATCCTTTGATAGGGTCGCACAGAGTCAGACACGACTGAAGTGACTTAGCAGCAGTTGAATTAATTTTAACTAAAAAAACTTTTAAAATATGTAAGATTAACTCAAAATCCAATCTCTGTCAATGTCTTACTCGCAAATTTTATAAATGTATGGAGTCATACTATTCCTCTGTCATATGTGGTTCAGATTTCCATCTTCTGTTGTGGTTTGTTTTGTTCTCCATTATAAGGCTTTTTTCTATTTCTTGATTACCATGGTTACCATCCTTTGATCAGCTCCACCATACATACACACAATCCACAACACAAATAACCAGGTACCATTCTCATGATTCACAGGAGCATTTAGGAGTATCAGTGAGATGGGGTAAATCACAGAGCTGTACACAAGACAACTTACACTTGAATATCAAGCTTCTTTTAATAAAGCCCTTTGGCCATAGGACTTTCCTATCCTAATAAAAAGATTATTCTCAAGAAGTGATTGTGAGAACCTTTATATAAATTATTTAGAGTACATATACTTTCTTGTTTTCTAATTTAAAAAATCTGATTTTAGCAGTTGTCATCAAAATCTTTCTCAGATGTATGACATTTGCTTGTTTACAAAGGCTTATTTATTTACCATGAGTAGGGATGAAAATAAAAAAGCTTAAATATTTCCCAACACTCCTTGAATTCACAAATACACAAATTTCCATCAGCCAGACATATAAGAACCCATCTGACAACGAGTACTGGAATTCTTTGATATGTATTCTGTACAACCTGTGCTAGACATCACGTTTCATTTCTGAAAGGTTCAGTAGTTTGTTTGGGAAAATGCCACTCAGAGAACTGAAAAAGCGTCTGTCTGGATCCAGAATTAGTATCTTACTCTCCATATGTATTGTCACTAGGAATTGTCTCGAGGAATGTAGCAGAGTGTTTTTCAAAATGTTCTTTTTGTAATTTAGTAACTGTTAAGTCTTAAAATGAGACTTTGAGGATATGGAAATGAAGTATGATAGTAAATATTCTTTCAACAAAATGAATTATTTACCATAAAAGAAGGCCTATTTCATGTTATTTCCCCTACTCTTGAGAATACGAAGGACCTGTTAGGTATTCTTACTCCATGTATGGTAGGGTGGCTCAGATGGTAAAGTGTCTGCCTGCAATGCAGGAGACCCAGGTTCAATCCCTGGGTCAGGATGATATCCTGGAGAAGGAAATGGCAACCCACTCCAATACTCTTGCCTGGAAAATCCCATGGACAGAGGAGCCTGATAGGTTACAGTCCATGGAGTCTCAAAAAGTCAGATAAGACTGAGCTACTTCACTTTACTTACTCCATGTGATGAATAAGAGCAATTCCCATCACCAAAGGATACCCACACAAGTTATCTACAAGGGATGCAGCCTGGAATGCTCTAAACCCAAGAGGAATTTTCCAAGCTCACAGAAGCAGTTTCAGTACTAGTCCTACCCTCTTTCCTTTAGAGAGATTCAGAGACCCAGGGTAGTGCTCCTGGGGATGCAAGGACCACAAAGAGATAACATTCTTTCAGAGAGGTAAGAACTGGAAAGTATCCTGAGCCACATCTGCTCCTAAGAAACAGTCCGTGTTCACAGTAATGCTGTCTTATGCTTGCACATCATATTTGTGAGCACAGCGATTCATTCAACAAACCATGTCTCTAAGGCATTGTGCTAGCTTTTCACAGGGGAGGTGGCAGAGTGTTGAGATCCTAGACTCTGGAGCTAGACTGCCTGGGTTCCAGTCTTGGGTCTGTGCTCATTGGCTCTGCAATTTGGGGCACATAGAGCTCCCTATGTGTCAGTGTACGTGGGAGTCAACCAGAGAAACCACTTACTTCAAGAGGTAGAAAACAGGACAGAGGGGCAGTCTAGCAAAGAAAAGAAATAGGGACACACGACCAAAGTAGTATGCAAAAAGTGAGGTCTTAAAATAGAACTATAAAGCAAATACCTATCCCCAAGAAAGGGGGGCGGGGTTAGGGCACATTTGCATCTAGAACACTAGGGTGATGGTAAAGCCACTCTAAGGTAACAAAGTAAAGTGAGTGTCCCAGATGACGCAGGGATGGAGTCTGAAGGAAGACTCAGGAATATTTATAACTCCCATATAGACTCTATTGTGCTTCTCATCTTCTGAGTTATCTCCAAAATTTTAAAATATACAAGTAAATAATTTAAATATTAATTTATATTACATACTATATGCATATATATATATCTCACACATCAACTTACTACATACCCTTGGATTTAGAACTACAACACCAGGTAAGCTTACTCTACTAAATTTCATTAGTCAGTGAGTCCATATCACCAAAGATAGATCAAAATTGCTAGCATAGTAATCATACTGGCAAAGTATATATTCTTCCCCAAACATCATACAAATCACCTTTATGAAGACTTGTATTTAAAGTTTCCCAAATCCTGAAGCCCCAGATCTTTGGGACAGAAATACACAACCTTCTCTAATAGCCACATCAAGTTCCATTTATAGTATTGTTTTGATCACATTTCTCTCTCTCAGAAACCTAAAAATTCAACCCCAGCTCTGAGACAACCCATAAAAACTGTAGCAATAAAAGCAAAAAGTGCAAACTTTTAAAGTAGGTCTGAGAATGTCACTGTTTCCAAAAGGTAGAAATACAATGATATAAAACCCTGGTTAGAAGCAAGGAAACTCTTAGCAGTTGGCATGGAAATTACCCCATTATTTATCACTGTGATTAGGTGAGATCCTTAAGCCACATAACTCAATAGAGAATAACATCTATTTGATTGCATGGGATGAGAGTCTGATCTATTATTATTAATTTGCCTTCACTCTAGCCATTAAGTGACTACTCTTTTGGATCATAAAAAGTAGTCCATGAATAACATAGGAAGGTTTTTACCCCATTCTCAATAAGATAATAATTCTAGCTACTGTTTCAATAAAAGATTCAGCCACCTGCTTGGATATTTTTCTGCCACTGGGCTCAAAAGGAAACAAAACTGAGTCCAACTGGTGCACTAAGTAAATATTGCTCCTTCCCTGGGTTGTTAAATGATTCAGATACCAATAAGATTTCTCACTACCAGTGCTTAGAACTCCTCACTGACTTTTTGTTAAGCCTGTTCTCAAACTTCACCTGCATGCAGAAATGCCTGCTTCTGATTTTTCTGCTCCTTCCAAATATGAGGGTCTCTGCAGTCTCAGGGCCACCGTCATCTCTCATCCACTCTGCCTGGTACAGAGTCTAAGTTAATAACATTTGACCCCTGGATGCATCTAAGTCCTAAGGTCCAATGGTCCAGATGCACTGCTGGCCTCCTTAAAGACCTCCTGGACAATGGAAAGGATGTTTTTAGAGCTCCTGATCATCAGTCACAATTCAGGTTTGGACCTGTGTTCTACATAACAGCTAATCAGAACAAAGGCAAGTGACCTGGAAGATTTAGCTTTATCACTTGTCTTAAATTTGCAGGAGTAAGGTCTGCATGCAGCAATAAGTAATGGTTAAGAACACAGACTCGACTGTCAGACTGCCTGGGTACCCACTTTCATCAGCAAAGATTTCTAGCTAAATTTGGGCAGGTTTCTGGGGAATATTGAGTAGTGTTCTTCCACTAAGTGTTGTTCAGGAAACTACTGATATGAGAATCAAAACCATCTACACAGCTTATTAGATTAAGCAGATTTCACTATTTCAATCTTTTCATCAATATAACTATTCCAGGAAACTCTTGCCTGGAAGATAATAGTTCTTTATTTCAAGAACTTTCTGAAAGACCAAATAACTCTTTCACAGAAAGCAATACACCTAGACTCCTTGTTTCTCAATTCTCATTGCTGTGCCTGGTAATCCTAACCTTTCTGTCATGATCTTTTTCCAGTCCTAATCAAGACCCCTGACATGAAAGTGCTACCATAAACCAGTCTTCTAAAATTTCAGTATATCCCAACATTGCCCCTCCTTCTCTGAGGTACTACTAAGATTTTGTCAGGGTAGTGCTCTCCCTTCAAGTGATTCTAAGCTTGAAGCAGGGGCAGCAGTTAGAGAAGTTGTTGGTTACTAATTAAGTCCTGGCCATTTTGCACCAGTCTCTATAGAAGTTATTGTTTAGGTTCTCGGATTGTTATGAGAGAGAGCAATCCGGCTTACTGCAAGTCTGACTTACAGCAAATTAGCTTTCTGGGTTGTTTATTGTAGATAAGGGGGGCTGGTTTCCTGGGAAGGCAGCAGGTCACAATCCTATTTTTACATATGATCTGGCCACTGTCCATTTGCATAGTCAATTTCTCAAAGCAAGATCTGTATTGGAGTTTGTTTCTGTCTTGTTCTTTGGGTTCCATGGAATGGTTCTCAACATAGCATAAGGGTATAAATTTGCATAAATAAATGAATGACTTCATGGTGGATACTGGAAGTGAATCAGAACTAAGTTAATTGTTAATAAGCTGATGTCATCTTGAAATGAAAAACATGCATGAAATTCAAGTTAAGAACAGACAGTTTGGGGCACAAGAGGAGATATGATGAAATCTCTTGGCATTGCTTCTTCAGTAATACCGTTGACATTTAAGTCTAGGTTCTGTTCCCTGAAAATTCTTCTTAATAAACATTTACCTGGTCTTTTGGATTTGCTCAGAAAAAAATATATGCAGCAAAATGAAATCTGACTGCTAATTTCAAAGCATATATAGCCATGGAACAAGAAGTGTGAAACACGAAGCACTGCACAGACAGGACACGACTGCAGATAGAGTCAAGGTCCTCAGGGTGCAGAGTGACAGAAAGACAAAGGATGGGCTGAGAAAGTGTCTTTGGTGACAGTTTTGGGGATGAATGCTACCCTACTCAATGGCTCCTGTATTTACAATTAAATCCCCCAGAATCTGATCTCCATCTGCATTCCCGACCTCATTTCTTCATTCTTGGATAGAAAACTGGAAGGAAGCCAAGCTGGTTACTAAATACACCTTGAAATTTTTTTATCTTCTTTATTTTTCTTCATCTCATCCCTATATTGCCTGCCTTAAGTTCACATTTTGTTTTCCTTTTCAAGACAGTACCTATTCTACCTATCATTTTTAACACAGTCCAAAGCCAATCAGTCTCTTAGAAGTTTTCTCAGACCAGCTGAACTGAAAAATTACATCCCCAACCTTGACATTTTGATGACACTTGTCCCCATTACCATTTACTTACTACGAAGCACGTGCTGCTTAGATTTGTTTCATTACCTTATCGTGTGTGAAAGCCTATTTCTACAACTTGACCAAAACATGGAAGGGATAATGGCTTACTGTTCCTTGCATTACTAGTCTCTTATTTCAGAGTTTCACACATGGTAGGCAGAACAGTAAATGATGTCTTATTGTGGCAGTTATTAAGGGTCTCTGACACTTGATAGATGAGTTTTCGTGTTAAGGCTTAACTCAAATTATAAACGTGGTACATGGTTTCCCTGAAATAAGCTCATAATCTATTTATTATATATTAAATGAATTATTCCTATTAAAATAGTATTTATTTTCCTCCTCAGTTCAGTTCAGTTCAGTTGCTCAGCACGCCAGGCCTCCCTGTTCATTACCATCTCT
>SJYC01042764.1:0-18052 GCA_006408675.1 Madoqua kirkii
GGCTGCAAAGAATAACATCAATCTGATTTCAACATTGACCATCTATGTCCATGTGTAGAGTTGTCCCTTGTGTTGTTGGAAGAGAGTTTGCTATGACCAGTGCATTCTCTTGGCAAAACTCTATTAGCCTTTGCCCTGCTTCATTTTGTACTCCAAGACCAATTTGCCTGTTATTCTAGGTATCTCTTGACTTCCTACTTTTACATTCTAGTCCTCTATGATGAAAAGGACATCTTTTGGGGGTATTAGTTCTAGAAAGTCTTGTAGGTCATCGTAGAACCATTCAACTTCCACTTCAGCATTAGTGGTTGGGGCATAGACTTGGATTACTGTGATATTAAATGGTTTGTCTTGCAAATGAACAGAGATAATTCTGTCATTTTTGAGACTGCAGAGCTATACAGGACATTATAAAGACTTTAGCTTATCAGGGAGGGGCGAAGTTTCTCCCTCAACCTTCCTTGAGTTCTGTGGAGTTCAGTAATAAATTTTCTCTTATTACAGAACCTTGAGTTCTGGTAATAAAATTGACACAAGACAGATTCAGTTCAGTTCAGTTCAGTCGCACAGTCATGTTCAATGCTTTGTGACCCCATGAACTTCAGTACACCAGGCCTCCCTATCCCTCATCAACTCCCGGAGTCTATCCAAACTCATGTCCATTGAGTCAGTGATGCCTTCCAACCATCTCATCCTCTGTTTTCCCCTTCTCCTCTAGCCCTCAATCTTTCCCAGTATTGGGGTCTTTTCAAATGAATCAGCTCTTCACATCAGGTAGCCAAAATATTACAGTTTCAGCTTCAGCATCAGTCCTTCCAATGAATACCCAGGGCTGATCTCCTTTAGGATGGACTGGTTGGATCTCCTTGCAGTCCAAGGGACTCTCAAGAGTCTTCAATACCACAGTTCAAAAGCATCAACTCTTTGGTGCTCAGCTTTCTTTAGTCCAACTCATATCCATAGATGACTAGTGGAAAAACCATAGCCTTGACTAGAAGGACCTTTGTTAACAAAGTAATGTCTCTGCTTTTTAATATGCTCTCTAAATTGATCATAACTCTCCTTGCAAGGAGGAAGCATCTTTTAATTTCATAGCTGCAGTCACCATCTGCAGTGATTTTGGAGCCCCCAAAAAATAAAGTCTGCCACTGTTTCCCCATCTATTTGCCATGAAGTGATGGGACTGGATGCCATGATCTTCGTTTTTGGAATGCTGAACTTTAAGCCAACTTTTTCACTCTCCTCTTTCACTTTCATCAAGAGCCATTTTAGTTCCTCTTCACTTTCTGCCATAAGGGTAGTGTCATCTGCATATCTGAGGTTATTGATATTTCTCCCAGCAATCTTAATTCCAGCTTGTGCTTCTTCCAGCACAGCGTTTCTCATGATGTACTCTGCATATAAATTAAATAAGCAGGGTGACAATATACAGCCTTGATGACTAACTGCAGAAAAAGAAACAAGTTTAATTCCCTGAACAAGACAGGGTTCACAGAAATGAGACCTAAGATGTGGCCAAAGCAGGCAGCATTTATATTATTATACAAAAAAAAAAAAAAAAAAAAAAAACACAGTAAATTTGAGAGGAACTGACAAGACAGAGAAATGTTAGAAACTGGTCTGGCATGCTTAACTGGTAAGGAATTTCAGCAAATTTTGGCTTATGCAGTAACTTAGTAAAGAAGTTCCAAGGTCTGTTTACACAAACTTCGCAGCCCTTAATGCCTTTCCTGGTAATAAGGGTATCTTTCTACCTCCTGGTACATGAAGGCATGTTTCACATGAGAGGCTTCTTTTCCCTACTTTCAGGGAAACAGAGAAGAGGATCAACATCCTCTTTCATCAGTTGCTTCTTAAGGATCTTTAACACAAAATAATCAGTATGCCATTGAGGCATATTTTGGGACTGTACTCCAACAGCGTGTCAGTTAGTACTGCGCAGTGGCTACTACTTGGGCTCAGCAATCAGATTGTCTTCCAGATGCTAGTCTTGTCACCACTGGACCCAGGCTCGTGACCTCACTGTGCCTTGATTTCTCAGTTGTAATGTGGGGCTGACTATTCTCCTGTCTCACAGGGCCGTGCTAAGGCCATAAGTATTCAGTGTGTCTAACATGCATAGAATGTCTCTGACAAACACTAAGTACTGAGAAGATGTTCATTATTATCATTTTTTTTTATTGCCCCAACAGTCTCATCTTACTGCTATGAAAACTAGGTAAAGCTAAACAATTTACCCAGGTCACACAAGAGAAAAGCCAGAACCAAGACCTAGTATTCCAAACTTGACATATATCTTTTCCCAGTACCCTGCTGAATGGTCAGAAGATAATTCTGTTTTTATTGTTCATACTTAAACCTCACTCATTGCCCTAAAACCTATAAATTGCCAAATGAGCTGTTAAAAACAATTTTGCTTCCTCATGATATGTCTAAAAATCATCACCACAGTAGTGACTCTGCTCTTGAAAAAAAATGATTTCTTCAATAATCTAGTTCAGAAGAGAGTTTTGCAAATCTCATATGCAAAGCTCATTTAGAGCTATGAAAGCACATATTGATATTATTGAAATATGGAATCTAAGAAATCAATCATGGCAAATGAATTATGGTGTCACCTTGCTGTGGCTCATAACTGTGTTCTTTTCATGTATGCTAATTGCTTGATCGCCTATTGTAGCACAGCCCTAATTTTATTCATAGTTTTTTTTTCTTTTTCCTTTCTCCAGGAAACGTATGGATGGCTCTGGCATGAATTTCCTTCTCTTTTGAAATCCCTGAGATCAACAATCCATTTAATTATTTTTAGTAATGACTTTGGTGAATGAATTAAACATTCTGCTATTTTACAATTCACTGTGGATGTGGATGTTTTGCTAGTGTTAAATTTGAACATGGTACCAAGGGGTCTCTTCTTATAGCACCTAAAAGACACCTTGGGGATTTGCTGAGATGAATTTCAGGTTTCTTTCCTTATTCCAAAGCAGGTTGTGTGTCTTCTTCTCTATTTTAGCCTGTGGGTTGCAACCTAAAGAGAACCAGAGGCTGATCTCTTGGCCAACCTGATAAAGCAAATGGAAATGTGTTTTAGATATTTTTCCCTCATCCTGATTCCCTCTTCATGCTTCATTTTAGTTTTTTCCATTTCACTGACTCACTAGGCCTTTTATTTCCTCAACAGATACCACTACTTTTCCCTTAATTCCTAATACACACAATGATATTTTCCTATCTCTATGAATTATTCACTTAGAGTTAAAATAGATAATAAGGCTAATTAAATAATATTATAAAGCATTTAGAACAGTGCCTCAGTTCAGTTCAGTTCAGTTGCTCAGTCGTGTCTGACTCTTTGCAACCCCATGAATCGCAGCACGCCAGGCCTCCCTGTTCATCACCATCTCTCGGAGTTCACTCAGACTCACGTCCGTTGAGTCCGTGATGCCATCCAGCCATCTCATCCTCTGTTGTCCCCTTCTCCTCCTGCTCCCAATCCCTCCCAGCATCAGAGTCTTTTCCAGTGAGTCAACTCTTCTCATGAGGTGGCCAAAGTACTGGAGTTTCAGCTTCAGCATCATTCCTTCCAAAGAAACCTCAGGGTTGATCTCCTTCAGAATGGACTGGTTGGATCTCCTTGCAGTCCAAGCCTAACGCACAGTAAATGGGTATACTGCTTATAAAATAAAAATGAATTATTAAGCTAATTTATTTTATGTAAATTTTTTCTTAAGAAGGAATTTTATTTCTTTTCCCTTTCTAAATTTTAGATTACAAGAAGCTTTAATAAACAGCCTAAAGGGTAAGAATTTTTATACTGAGAACTTAAAGTGGACATTTTGGTAATCCTTAAAACACATTTATAGCAGTTATTTACTCCACTTATTTTAGTCCAGGATTATACCCTGAAGGATGTGACAAAAAATGTACAACATTAAAGAAGTGACACTTCCCAGTCTGTTCACTGCACTGAGCCACTGTTAGACTCCTGAAATCTGTACTGACCAGGACCCACTAACCAGGAGGCAGTAGCATCTGCACAAGTCAGGGTCTGGCAACCAACTAGGCTAAGGGCCAAATAAGCTTACCAGACCACCCACCCATAGTTAACCTGTCACAGTGGAAGGACACAGGCAGCCCTCTTGGGGAGCGTGTAGCTTGGGTGATGAGAGGGGAGTGCATTACTGGAATGCATAGGACCTCTCCTGCAGAAGGCCACTTCTCTAAGGTTGAGAAAGGTAACTAACCTACCACATACATGAAAAGACAAACTGCCACTTAGACAAAATGAGCTGACAGAAGAACAGGCTCCAAATAAAGGAACAAGATAAAACCTTAGAAGAAGAGCTCAATGAAGCGGACATAGGCAATCTACCTGAGAAAGTGTTCAGAGTAATGATCATAGAGATAATCAAAGAACTCAGGAGGAGAATGGATACATAGAGTGAGAAGTTAGATGTTTTTAACAAAAAGTTAAAAAACACAAAGAACAACCAAAGAGAGAAGAAGAATACAGTACCTGCAATGAAAGATACACCAGAAGGAATCAACAGCAGACCAAAGGGCACAGAAGAACAGATCAGTGAGACGGAAGACCGAGCAGTAGAGATCACTGCCATAAAGAAGAAGAATGAAAAGAAATGAGGACAGTTTAAGAGATCTCTGGGACTTCAAACATATTAATATTCACTTTACAGCGGTCCCACTAGGAGGAGAGAGAGGGCAAGGGCCTGAGAACATGTTTAAAGACATAATAGGTGAAAATTTCCCTAACCTGGGAAAGGAAACAGTCACCCAGTTCCAGGAAGTGCAGAGATTCCCTTACAGGATTACCCCAAAGAGGAACACACAAAGACACATTATAATTATAATGACAAAAATTTTAAGAGACTTTAAAAGCAGCAAGAGAAAAGCAACAAATAACAAACAAACCAACTCCCATAAGACCATCACCTGAATTTTCAGCAGAAGCTACAAGCCAGAAGGGAGTGGTATGACGTATTTAAAGTGACAGAAGGGAAGAATTTACAACCAACAATACTCTACCCAGCTCTCATTCAGATTTGATGGAGAAACCAAAAGTGCTACAGGCAAGCAAAAGCTAAGAGTTCAGCACCACCAACCCAGCCTTACAACAAATGTTAAAGGAACTTCTCTAGGTGAAAAAGAAAGGGCCACAACTATAAACAAGAAAATCACAAAGTGAAAAAGCTCATTAGTAAAGGCAAGCATACAGTAAAGGTAGAAAACCATGCACACATAAACTAATAGAGAGGTGAAAAGACAAAAGTAGTAAACTCATCCATATCCAAAATGAAGAGTTAAGGGATACACAAAACAATTAGATGCATAATAGGACATCAAAAACAGTGATTATGAGGGGAGGAGAGTACAAATGCAGGGTTTAAAAAGTACATATGAAATTAAGAGATCAGCAACTTAAGATAACTGTATATTTATTAGGATTAAGTAGTAAATTCATCCATATCCAAAATAAAGAGTTAAGGGATACACAAAACAATTAGATGCATAATAGGACATCAAAAACAGTGATTATGAGGGGAGGAGAGTACAAATGCAGGGTTTAAAAAGTACATATGAAATTAAGAGATCAGCAACTTAAGATAACTGTATATTTATTAGGATATGATTATATCACAGAGTCATATAATGAATGAACTGCTCTACAAACATTTCTGGTTTTAATTGAGCCTGATAATTGAAACCTTACAAGACTTGCCTTCTCCCCTATCCCTGCTGTCTTAAATAACTGAGGATGAACTAAGTAACTCTTATAAAACTTTCATGCTTATCTACATGTGACATGGATGCAAACAGCAATGAAATCCTGTGTCTAATAGGGGCATAACTTTTCTATGATAGGATTCATCATCTCAATAATAGTCATCTTATTAAAACAGAATATTTGCCCTCACATATAGGAATTTCTTTAAGTTTTAGATGGTTTCCTTCATCTGTTTGTCTTTCCCATCTCAGGAATAGAAATAGAAAATAGAAAAAGTATCATCAGCTACAGTCTACAGTGAAATTGTCATAGTCTGGTGACTCAAATGTCTTATCAACAGAAATAGTACCATCCCAATTCCCTTTTCTTCAGATGAAACAAGAACGAAGGGAAACCACTGCCGTGAGTTCACAGACCATCCCCACCATCTTTTCTGCCAATCCACACATTTCACATCCTCTATCGAGGTGGGGAGACTCTGCAGTCTCTGAGAAACTTTCAGTGAAGAACCTCAAGCACACTGAACATTTCCTTACTTTGTACCAGCTGCTCACCTGCCCAAACTGGTGCAGAGGAATGGCCTAAGCTGAGGGTAGGAAGGCTGGCTGCCAATAACTAACTGCTCACATAAGAAATATACAGTCCTTCTGCAATTATATGAATCCTCAGTTAAATTAGGATACATTTAGTCCCAGGAGTTGTTTGGAAGAAACTTTCTTATGTCAAGGTAAGACACAAATTCAATATTTCTTGACTGGATTTAAATATAATTCATATCTATTAGTTTCAATATTCAAGTCACTGAATGTTAGAATGGCAGGAACACTGAAAGACATCTAGAGAAACAGTATCTTCATTATACATATTAGAAATATTAAACTTAAAAGAACAAATACATTTCCTTGCATTCTACCATAAGCTAGTAGCAAATGCACTCAGTATTTAAATGGATATGAAGATGGAAAAAATACATTCTTTGTATAAAGAAGCTTTAGATCTGGAGATGAGGATCCGTCAAGAATTTAGCTAAGCTACTACATGTTATTGTTGCTTTGACAGCCATTTTATTTGATCAAATGTCCTGCAAGGTCCTTAAATTGACACTACACTTCATGTAAGCCCATACCCTAGACAACAGCCCAGAGAGTCAAAAGCAAATGTGAGTCCCTGATATGATCTTCCCAATAGCCTTTGTGATCACAGTCTCCCCAACCTCCCAGCAACTTCCCCTGATATTCCAAAGACCCCCAAGGACCTCACCAAAAGCCCATTCTTGGTTTGAATGGCCAATCTGGCCTTAGCACAGGAATCCCAAATCACTCCACTTGTGGACCCTAATAAAGGCATGTGTCCCAGGTCCTATCTCTCTGTCTGTACTTTGCCTTGAACTCTCCATGCAGCCCCTCGTGGTGTGCTGGGTACTTCCTCAAAGCCGTGTGAGTAATAAACATCTCTGTTTCAATGTCTCTGTGATCTGCTGTTGAACTGCAGTTCATCGCCCAGTACCCTGCATGCCACTTAACAAGCGTTACTATGACAGGTACATTACACAGTCTTTCCTTGAATTTCCATCATCATTTAGTTCAAAAAATAGTTGTGCAAATTGACCATCCTATACTTTTCACCTGTGAACTAGGGATATAAAAATAATTGTAACAATTCTTTTCCTTTAGTCTGTAAGATACTGAGAGAGGAGTGAAGTTACAGTATATAAAGTGCTGTGTGTATGTCTAAGTGCTGTAATTAAACAAACATATACAGTATTTCGGGGACAGTATAAAGGGAAGAATTATTTTCACCTGTCTGAGTTCAAGGTAAAATTTAAATGGAAGATATTTGAGTTGAACCTTGAAGGAGAAATCAGAGGACTTTCTATGTAGTGAAAATTTTGAGCCTGTAATTTAAATTTCAGAAAGGACCTGTGGTAGTCAGAATAATGACTGCTCCAAGGATGTCCACATACTACTCCCCAGAAGCTGTGAGTTGAAGTATTACGTCACATGGCAAACAGGAATTAAGGCTGTTGGTGGAATTAAGGTTGCTAATCAGCTGACCTTACAACAGGGAGACGATCTGAAGTTATCCAGGTAGGCCCAATGTGATTACGAGGGTCCTTAAAGATGCAAGAGGGAGGCACAGGAGGTGTGAGTGGTAAGATGTGAGAACTCAGCCTGTCACTGCTGAAACTGAAGATGGAGGAAAGAGAACATGAGCTAAGGAAAGCAGGAGGCTCCTAGAAGCTGGAAAAGCCAAGCAAACAAATTCTCCCATAGGGCTTCCAGAAAGGAACGTGGCTCTGCTGAAACCTTGATTTTAGCCCTGTGAGACCCATGTTAGATTTCTGACCTACAGAATCATAAGATAATAAATCCATGATGTTTGCAGCCACTGAGTTTGTGGTGATATGTGACGGCAGCAAGAGAATACTAACTCAGGATTGAAATAGCAGTCACATCCTCCTTGCAGGGCCACTTGTGCAGAAATTCTTCTTGGGCAGAGAGAATAAAGAAGAAAAGGAAAGTGCTCTTTCCTCGCTAGGTTCCCTCTCTGTTGACCTAAGCTTCTCCCCACTCGGGGTAAAGCTCCGCGGTAAACACTGCGTTTCCCTTTCCTTTGGCAATGGAAGTACCCTGCCAGGTGGATAGACTAAATAATGTCTCTGTGGAATTTTCCAGCCACAGGCTTTGCTCTCACTCAAACAGCCTCTAACAGCTCTCTGTCTCAGAGGCTGAAAGGACTGCCTGAGACCACCCTAGACGTCTGCATTCCTTCGTTCCTTCAGGCCCAGAGAACCGGCTGCACAGCACCCACTTCCTGACTGGTTCCTATCTCCCTGCCATTTACTGTTCTCTGGAAGTCTGCATTCCCCAACTTCTCACCCCTGTCTGTGCATTCAGCCATTGCTTCAGTGTGGCTCCTAGAGTGGATCTGTTATAGCCTAGGTTCCCCAAAAAAACCTCAGCTTGAGCGCAGGTTGTAATCCCAGGGAACAGGCGCTGGAGGCTAGGGAGAATGCAGCAGGGCAGGTGGGAAAGCCACCGCGAGGGTGTAGGACCACGCTATTGCCACCGTGGATAGCGAGCCTCAGTCCCCATGAGGCCCCAGAGACAGAGGTGGTCGCCTCCCCGGTGTGTGCAGGCTGCCTAGGGCCCACAGAAGTACCACGAGGCCACAGAGACGCCCTTGAACACAATGTGAGCCAGCCAGTGATACTGCAAAGGCCCGGAGCCCTCAGGCCACACCCACTTGCCGCTGGTTGCCTCAGCAACAGCTAGAGTAAAGAGCAAGGCTGGGAGAAAGTGAGGCAGGCAGTGAGCTGTCCAATTCAGGAGACCAACAGCTTTCTGACTGTGGAGCCTCAATTCACCCAGACCCCCAGACCTTCATTTTCCTAATTTGCCCAATTCTCCTAGATCAGGGTCCCAGTTCTATTTTTAGCACCACCAAAAACCATGGCCTCAGAGCTTCCCAAAGGCCTCCTCCAACCATGGCTGTCAACTAGGTCCCCAGATCCCCCACAAAAAAAAAAAAAAAAAAAACACCCGTAGACAGGGTCCCAGACCATCAGATCTGAAAGTACTGTTTGCTAGTCATTCAAAGTGTGTCCTGCTCACAAGAATAGAGTCACAGTCTTCTAAGGCACCCACTGCCTCTCAGTCCCCAAAAGGATAAAAATCATTGTCTCTCAATACAATAAGCAGATAAATAAAGCTTGATACTTTTCAGTGCGTACTTTCACAATACTGCATTTTTCTCTCTGTTTACTTACAGTGTTCTTAACAAGAATTTGGTGATTCTAATGCCACAAAGCAGAGTCAAATGGTATGGTGTGCTAGCTCAAAGCTGGTAGCTCCTCTGAGCCTTACTGAAATAAGCAAGTCCAGTCTGAAAGATCAATTTTAACATCTTTTCCCTAAACAATCTTTGTATCTAGGTAACATTGAAGTGTCTTAGTAAAAGCTAACAGCAGGGAATGCAGAGTTAATGTAAGCTTGGTGATTTGGAGCCCTTTAAATGAGCAGTCCATTTGAACTAAATTCCATGACCATCATCTTATTTGAAAAAAAAAACAAAAACAAAACTTTGTTCCCTCAAAGTCCCCTTGGAGGGTTTCTCCACCAATGCCTTGAGCCACATCCTCTGGCACCGAAATGGTGGTAGGGCCCCTGGCTCCCCAAGAGCAGCCTGCTGCCATCCACCACCTTTGATCTAACCAGTCATGCCAGACCATGTGCAAAGCTGCTATGCTAATTTCTTTCCTCAGAGCATTCTCTGTCCCTGGCGGCAGGCACCACACAATGTTCAGAAGTGTTTTCTTTAACTGGCACATGAAGCTCAAAAGATCCCTGTTAATTGCATGGTACATATTGATTACCCTTGCTTCTGGAGTTCATGATTTTGCATACTGCAAAGCAACCTGGGTACATCCTCACTCCTCACAAAGAACCTACCTCTCTTGCATTTTTTGATTCATTTTTCTTCTTCCCTTCCCTCCTTCCTTTCTTCTTCCTTTCTTTCTCTCTTTTTTTCAAACACTCCTCTACACAAATATACAAAACTCACAATGTTTTTTCCCTCTTCCTCAGAAATGAAAGACTTCCTAGTGATTAAAAGAAGGCTATTTAAAAAGCAGACATTGGGTTCATCTTATATACTTAAATGTCATTTTAAAAAGTCATCAAGCATTAAGCTGCATTTCATTTTTAAATACATGTTTTAGAGAGAAAAAAGAATTATTACTTATCAATTAATTAGTTACCTGGTATATTAAAGAAGAGTGGTGGAACATTCACATAAATCTATAAAGGAAAAATCCTTGGAGAAGCTCATGTGCTGTGTAATTAGAGTTAATTAACACATTTGCTAATTGACTATTATTTAGCACTCCAGCTGCTGAGAAAAATCCATAGGCCCATTAAATATTAATTAGCAAAAGTCTATTGTTTGATCCTGTCAGATTCTGTATTGATGACACTTTTTTTACAAGCACAGCTTTGTTAGGTAGGGTACAGAGTAATACACAGTAGCTAGCTATTGAAGAACAAGAAAATGAGAATCTCATACAAGCCCTGTGTTTCAATCTTTTTTTTCTCCTTCAACTGATTACATTGTCAAAAATACTAAAAATGAATTACTTATCTGTGTCTGCATAGCTACTTACAATCTCAAGATTTATGTGATTACTGTTAGTTCAGATTCTTGGTGTTTACTGGACAGTCTATGTTACATACCTTTTAGAAAACTAAAGGAAAACTTACAATTGTATAAACAAATGTTCTCCAGAATTTTGAAGAGTTTTATTGAGATGTAGTTCACATCCCATATAGTTCACTCATTTAAAGTGCACACTTTAGTCACTTTTGGTATATTGCACAGTTAATTTTTAATATTTAATGTGATTTTTGAAATATATTTGTTAAATATATATCAGTCTATGTTACATACCTTTAGAAAACTAAAGGAAAACTTACAATTGTATAAACAAATGTTCTCCAGAATTTTGAAGAGTTTTATTGAGATGTAGTTCACATCCCATATAGTTCACTCATTTAAAGTGCACACTTTAGTCACTTTTGGTATATTGCACAGTTAATTTTTAATATTTAATGTGATTTTTGAAATATATTTGTTAAATATATAGAACATAAAGTTTGCCAATTAAGCCATTTTGAATGTCATATTTGGTTGCATTAACTACATTCACACAACATTGTATAGCCTCTCATAGCTTTCATTAGATTGATTTGTTTTGTCAAGCTAAAACAAATAGACTGCTGATTATTTCTTCAGCAAAAATGGGTTTATTTGGAATCAACAATGAATTGGAATTCCTGATTTGCAACCATGGTGAGTCACATGCAAATTCCTAGCAAAGATGGCAAGGAGAACTCTTTTATAAAGGGGAAAAGGAAGTTAGGAGGGCTCCAGTTAACGGAGTCAATGGCTTTCCATTGGTTGAACTGTTGCCAGGGAGAAAGAGGAGTCGTTCTTCCTGTTGGGTTCTGCCATCTTCACATAGCATGAGAGCCCCTCTCCCCCTGCTGGTCGCCCCTCAATTCAACTTAAACTTTTGTGTTTTCATTTTCAACTGAGATTTCTCTTGCAACTGAGATTTCTGTTTTTTTGTTTTGTTTTGTTTTGTTTTTTAGTTTTAAGTTTCCTTGTGACTAAAGGCACAGTCTGAGGACAGATCCATCTGCTCTTCCTACTCTCAAAAGCTGAGTTTTCACGTGGCTAAAACATCTCACTGCTGAATCAGCAGCAGTGACTCCCATGAAAACTGCTCTCTGATTGGAAGTCAGTTGGTGCTGCACCTATCCTCCTTTTCTCCTTTCTTGGTTAACTCTGCCTCCAATGTCCCCATTTGGCCAAGCAACTGTATGGAACAAGAGCCATGGGCCCTTTATCCAGACTCCAGGCAGGAGCCCCCCTGGCAGTTCCAGTGTGGTCAAAGTCCAGCTATCCCTAACCTCATTGGATAGAGACCACTTTTCTCCCCTACCACTCGCTACGCAAAACTCATCCTCATTCTTTTTCCACAAGCCCATCAAATATCACAAATTGATCACAAATTTAATCTATGTATTCCTTGCACAAAAGTCCTGCACAGATTCCCCAGGTAATTAACTTTAGGAAAAACTGCTTTGTCATCCTTCAGAAATCCTGGAAATACCAAAAACAAGGTGCAGAAAATCTGGCACTTTTCACACAACTCTATTGACAAGTTTAACTTGTATTAAAACAATATCTAGCAAAATCAGTTTTGTAGTTATAAAGGTCCCTTGGACAGAAAAGAGATCAAACCAGTAAATCTTAAGGGAAATCAATCCTAAATACTTACTGGAAGGACTGATGCTGATGCTGAAACTCCAGTATTTTGGTCACCGGATGCAAACAGCAAGTCATTGGAATAGGCCCAGATGCTGGGAAAGATCAAGGGCAGAAAGAGAAGAGGGCTCAGAGGATAAGATGACTGGATAGCATCACTGAGGCAATGGACCTGAACTTGGGCAAACTCCGGGAGACGGTAAAGGACAGGGAGCCTGGCATGCTGCAGTTCATGGGGTTGCCAAGAGTCGGACACAACCAGGCAAATGAACAACAACAAGTTATAATATGAAGCTAAAATAGTAATGGTTATTTTTAAACTATGGAAACTTTCTGTCAGGCACTAAAGTGTTTCATATTATATCTCACTTAATCGCAAGGGTTGCAGAAGCTATATATTATAATATAGCTGTTAGGAGCTTTGGGGCCACACCAGACCTGAGTTTGATTTTGTGTTTGTCTATTTAACAGCTATTGTCCTACAAAACGTTTACTAGGGAATGCCATTTGGCGCTTCCTAGAAATGATAGGCAAAAGGATCCAGGTGGGGAACACAGTGCCCATTCTAGCAACAACCTACAGAGAAGTCTGCTTAAGCAAGGGGGCGGAGAAGGCAATGGCACCCTACTCCAGTACTCTTGCCTGGAAAATCCCATGGACGGAGGAGCCTGATAGGCTGCAGTCCATGGGGTCACGAAGAGTCGGACACTACTGAGCGACTTCACTTTTACTTTTCACTTTCATGCACTGGAGAAGGAAATGGCAACCCACTCCAGTGTTCTTGCCTGGAGTATGCCAGGGATGGGGGAGCCTTGTGGGCTGCCATCCATGGGGTTGCACAGAGTCGGACACAACTGAAGCAACTTAGCAGCAACAGCAGCAGCAGTTGGGCACCTATGGGGTTATGAACTTATGCAAAGTTATGAATGAACTTAGGGAAACATGAGAGCAACTTTACACTGGGGAATAAACATGTTGGCTCAGGTCTAAATAATCTGAGTTCGAGGCCATCTGGTTAGAGAAGTGCCAGGAGATGCCATTTGCACACTTCCCTAATACCTGAAGTTCCCAGTCCTGTAAGAAATTGAGTTTTATAAACTGCCTCCCTGGCTTGGGAAAAGAGAAGCTTCTAGGCCCAACTTGCTTATTGGGAATACAAAAACAGAACACCAAAAGAGGTCTCAGGGCCACCCATCAGACAATCCTGACTAACCTATAGCTGGTTAACCTCAGGTCAGTTTTTAATCTTCTACACCCCAATCTGTTCATCATTCACATGGACCTACCAATGGTACTTTCCTGTAAGTGCTGTGGGAATAAGATGACACATGTACAGCACTTGGTCCCGAGTTAACCCCCAGACAACGACAGTATCTGCTTCTGTAATCAGACTGGAGGGTCAGTTGGTAATTCCTGCCATCTAGAGTCTAAGCCATTTACCTTGTTTTATTTTTATCCATGGCTTCTGACAACATATTATTCATATTTTATTACATTCTTCCCCCTTTTACTAGGCTATAGAGTTCATGAAACCTCTACTCTATTTTGAGCACCTAGAACAAAACCTGTCACATAATTAGTGCACAATACATCTTTGATTAATGACTGAGTGAATTTTATATGCCCAGTACTGGTAAGCCAAAGTTGTGAAATTATTTATTTTGTCATTATAGAAATATCAATATTCCCTTTCCCTTCATTTTGTTGCCAAGAAAGGATGGCAGTGGAGAAGGGTAAAATGATACACTTATTCTGCATTCTGGCTGTTTATTTATTTTTAGCCAGCTTTGTTGATGGGAAAGTTAAACTGAGGAAGCCAAATTCCATATGGCAAGCTAGGGATGAGTTTAAATTAGTAAAAGATTTTAAGACCTTTAGTAAAATTTCTGCAGGGAAATCCTATAAAGTTCTTATTAACTTAGAAGATTAGAGCTGGGGATCTCTTTTTGGGGTCCAGTTGTCTAAGCTCATGGTTTGCTCAAAAGTGGTTGATACACAGACAGTAAGAAAACAATACTGCAAAACCAGGCCCCATGTACCACAGATCATTTGATTGATTATTAACTGGAACTTCTAGTGGATAGATGTGACAATAAAATTTGGTTTAAAAACTGTGACTAGTATTTAGGTCTGTAAAAATGTAATTGAGAAAAAAATAAAACATAGAAAGGGTTGATTCTACCCTCCAGGGTAGAGTAAGACTATCATAAATACAAGCAAGGTAAAAAAAAATTTTTTTCATATAACATGTATTTTGGCATTTCATGAGACCACTGGCTAATCAGAACCCCTATCTTCCCATTCTTTCATGAAATTTTACTTAAGAAAGTGTTAATATAATCCCCATATAATTGTGCATGAAAGTGAAAGTCACTCAGTCATGTCCAACTCTTGTGACCCCATGGACTATTCCATCCATGGAATTCTCCAGGCCAGAATACTGGAGTGGGTAACCTTTCCCTTCTCCAGGGGATCTTCCCAACCCAGGGATGGAACCCAGGTCTCCTGCACTGCAGGCGGATTCTTTGCCAACTCAGCTATGAGGGAAGACCTATAATTGTTCATACAGTGCTTAAACAGCAAAACAGCAAGATGAATGGGTAAAATTTCAAATCCTATTTGAGACTGGAGGCAGGGTGAATGAATGGAATGTGGGACAGAATTGTTTTGAGGGTAAGGATCATTCCTGAGACACCTCTCCCTCTCTTTAACCATGAATGATACTTTCTAATGGTTTCACGTGATTCAGGATCACTAAGGAAATATTAAACAGAAGTACGTATGATTGTCTGAAGATTATAAAGAGCAAAGGCATGTTCATGAATCAAAATATTGTATAATGAAAATATAAATGCCCTACCACCCTCAAAAGCCACTTAGAATAAATATAAATAAATACATAAATCTGCTAAAAATGTTAAGAGCTTAAAGTGAAGGTTTGGTTCAGAGGTAATACTAAGATTTCTACCTCAGTCAGAATGCCACACAGCCTAAAAGGTGCACCCTGGGTCCCGAAACCTCTCCTGGGTGGAGCTGACAGCTGAAACTCATCATCCTAGCTTCTATTATCACTGATTTAGGTCACAGACACCATCAGCGGAATGAGAAACACTTCAGGTTTCTGTCCAAGACAGAACAGTGAGCCAAACCATTCTCCATGCCAGAATTCCTCCAGGAGTGGTTCTACTGTCTGTTCATCTTCTTAGCAGCCCAAATGTTCTCACACATCTCCTACTATTCAGAGAATATTCATCTCTTTAGCAGTATTAGATGGACCAGAATCAACTGATGACCTCCCCATTCTTCCTTCTTCTTCCCCATCTCCCTCCCTTCCCTTGAGTCTAAAGGAGTGAAAGGAACGCCTACATGTCCATTGAGACAGGCATGGGTCATTGTCCATCTCAGAGTAACCTGGGTAGCAACAACCTTAGAAAAAGAAAGTTACTAAAACCTGAAAAGAGATTGAATGCAATTCTGTTGCTACTGCTGCGCTAAGTCACTTCAGTCGTGTCCGACTCTGTGTGACCCCAGAGACCGCAGCCTACCAGGCTCCCCCATCCTCAGGCAAGAACACTGGAGTGGGTTGCCATTTCCTTCTCCAATGCATGAAAGTGAAAAGTGAAAGTCAAGTTGCTCAGTCGTATCCGACTCTTAGCAACCCCATGTACTGCAGCCTACCAGGGTCCTCTGCCCATGGGATTTTCCAGGCAAGAATACTGGAGTGGGGTGCCATTGCCTTCTCCGAATGCAATTCTATTCATACCAATACCATGTTGGTTATATAGCAACCTCCTGCAACCACCACCAAGGAAAGAAAAGAACAAAAAGATAGACATTATGTAAGAAAGTAGTCTGCTGCTGCTAAGTCGCCTCAGTCGTGTCCAACCCTGTGCAACCCGAGACAGCAGCTCAGCAGGCTCCCCCATCCCTGGGATTCTCCAGGCAAGAACAGTGGAGTGGGTTGTCATTTCCTTCTCTAACGCATGAAAGTGAAAAGTGAAAGTGAACTCGCTCAGTCATGCCTACCTCTTCGTGACCCCATGGACTGCAGCCTACCAGACTCCTCCATCTATGGGATTTTCCAGGCAAGAGTACTGGAGTGGGGTGCCATGGACAGAGAAATACAGGCCCAGAGAACACTGCCATGTAACATCTATGTTGATTGTTGTGACTCCACTCAAATTAACCGTAACTTATTTATTTATAACTGTAAATATCCTTCATGAAAGATGAATGGATAAACAAACTGTGGTGCATCCAGACAATGGAATATTATTCAGTGCTAAAAAGAAATAAGCTATGAAACCATGAAAAGACATGGAGGAACTTTAAATGCATATTTCAGTGAGAGAAGCCATTCTGGAAAGGTTACATAATGAATGAATCCAATGATATGACATTCTGGAAAAGGCAAAAGTATAGAGGCAATAAAAATATCAAAGATTTCTGGGGACTAAGGAGGAGGGGGGGATGAATTAGCAGAGCACAGAGAATTTTTAGCTTGATAAAAATATTCTATATGATAATCATGTATACTTGTCATGATACATTTGTCCAAACCCAAAGAATGCACACTTAAGAGTGAGCCCTAATAAAACTTATGGGCTTTGAGTGATCATGATGTATCAGTGTGGATTCATCAGTTTTCACAAATGTACTGTTCTGGTGGAAGAAGACAACAGCAGGGAGGCTATGCATGTGTGGGTGTGGATGAGAAATCTCTATACCTTCTCTTCAATTTTGTGGTGAATCTAAAACTGCCATAAAAAATAAAGTCTATTAAAAATAATAAAAAAAAATATATAGAGGCTTCCCTGATGACTCAGTGGTAAAAATCCACCTGTCAATGCAGTTCAAACCCGGATCCGGGAAGATCCCACATGCCGCAGAGCGTCTAAGCCCACACACCACAAATATTGAGCATGTGCTCTAGAGCCTGGTGGTGGTGGTCTCGTCTCCAAGTTGTGTCCAACTCTTGTGACCCCATGGATTGTAGCCTGCCAGGCTCATCTCTCCATGGAATTCTCGAGGCAAGAATACTGGAGTGGGTTGCTATTTCCTTCTCCATCTAGAGCCTGGGAACTGCAACTACCGAGCCTACATACAGCAGTGACTGAAGCCCTCACGCCTAGAGCCCGTGCTCTACAACAAGAGAAGTCACTGCAGTGAGAAGCCACGTGCTCCAACTAGAGAGCAGACCCTACTTGCCGCGACTGGAGAAAAGCCCACACAGCAATGAAGACACTGTTCAGTCGCTGAGTCTGACCTACTGCGATCCCATAGACTACAGCCCATCAGGCTCCCTGCCCATGGGATTTCCCAAGAATACTGGAGTCTGTTGCCATTTCATTCTCCAGGGATGAAGACTTAGCACAGCCTAAAATAAAAAAATAAAACAAAAATAAAATAAAATTATTATATTTTAAAATATATCCTTTATGACACACAGGCTCTGCAGAAGACAAAAACTGTCATCCTTTT
>SJYC01042765.1:0-15788 GCA_006408675.1 Madoqua kirkii
GGACAGAGAAATACAGGCCCAGAGAACACTGCCATGTAACATCTATGTTGATTGTTGTGACTCCACTCAAATTAACCGTAACTTATTTATTTATAACTGTAAATATCCTTCATGAAAGATGAATGGATAAACAAACTGTGGTGCATCCAGACAATGGAATATTATTCAGTGCTAAAAAGAAATAAGCTATGAAACCATGAAAAGACATGGAGGAACTTTAAATGCATATTTCAGTGAGAGAAGCCATTCTGGAAAGGTTACATAATGAATGAATCCAATGATATGACATTCTGGAAAAGGCAAAAGTATAGAGGCAATAAAAATATCAAAGATTTCTGGGGACTAAGGAGGAGGGGGGGGATGAATTAGCAGAGCACAGAGAATTTTTAGCTTGATAAAAATATTCTATATAATAATCATGTATACTTGTCATGATACATTTGTCCAAACCCAAAGAATGCACACTTAAGAGTGAGCCCTAATAAAACTTATGGGCTTTGAGTGATCATGATGTATCAGTGTGGATTCATCAGTTTTCACAAATGTACTGCTCTGGTGGAAGAAGACAACAGCAGGGAGGCTATGCATGTGTGGGCGTGGATGAGAAATCTCTATACCTTCTCTTCAATTTTGTGGTGAATCTAAAACTGCCATAAAAAATAAAGTCTATTAAAAATAATAAAAAAAAATATAGAGGCTTCCCTGATGACTCAGTGGTAAAAATCCACCTGTCAATGCAGTTCAAACCCGGATCCGGGAAGATCCCACATGCCGCAGAGCGTCTAAGCCCACACACCACAAATATTGAGCATGTGCTCTAGAGCCTGGTGGTGGTGGTCTCGTCTCCAAGTTGTGTCCAACTCTTGTGACCCCATGGATTGTAGCCTGCCAGGCTCATCTCTCCATGGAATTCTCGAGGCAAGAATACTGGAGTGGGTTGCTATTTCCTTCTCCATCTAGAGCCTGGGAACTGCAACTACCGAGCCTACATACAGCAGTGACTGAAGCCCTCACGCCTAGAGCCCGTGCTCTACAACAAGAGAAGTCACTGCAGTGAGAAGCCACGTGCTCCAACTAGAGAGCAGACCCTACTTGCCGCGACTGGAGAAAAGCCCACACAGCAATGAAGACATTGTTCAGTCGCTGAGTCTGACCTACTTCAATCCCATAGACTACAGCCCATCAGGCTCCCTGCCCATGGGATTTCCCAAGAATACTGGAGTCTGTTGCCATTTCATTCTCCAGGGATGAAGACTTAGCACAGCCTAAAATAAAAAAATAAAACAAAAATAAAATAAAATTATTATATTTTAAAATATATCCTTTATGACACACAGGCTCTGCAGAAGACAAAAACTGTCATCCTTTTTTCTATTTAGTTAGTAATGTACGAAGCAATAACTGTAGAATTGGTCTGAGAAGGAACTCTCCTGGCCACCAGACTAAGGCCATGCTTCTCTCTGCAGTGTCCACTGACAGTCACAAAATCACAATAGGTGCTAGAAAGCTTTCTAGAATAAACACTTAAAACTGAGCACAACTGATGCTCAGGCCTGTAGAGCAGTCTAAGGAGACCCTGAAAAAGAAGAGATATTAAAGGAGGAGCAATGGGGATCCCTGAAAGAGGACTCACGAGAAAGAAAGATGAAATTGCTAAGTGAACTCAACTGTAACAGCTGAGTGGAGGATAACAGCTTGGATGGAGTTCACGCCACCCTCATGGGCGCGTGTGCACTGCGGAAGGCAGGGGCTGAACACGTATTGAGATAAGTGTCTCTCTAAACTCAGAAATGATTATGAGCTCAACCAACACTGGGATGGCATTTCCCTACCCTCAGGCCTCCATGAGGGGAAGACAGAATAAATGTTCTTCTTCTCATCTCCCTGGATTTCTGAGACTGGGTGCTGACTGGCCAGTTCAATGGCATCTGAACAACAGCTATGGCAACCAGGACAGAATGTCAGCTCAGAGTCTAAGGCTCTGTTGAGACTTGATGGCAAGGTCTCCAGCTGACCCCCCATGGCAATCAGTGAGAGCAAGAGTGCGCTTTTTGGATTCATGTTGTCACATATGTTTCCTCTAAGAAGTGATTTGTTGCTGTTCAGTCGCTAAGTTGAATACAACTCTTTTGTGACCCCATGGACCGTAGCCGGCCAGGTTCCTCAGTCCACAGAATTTCCCAGCAAGAATACTGGAGTGGGTAGCCATTTCCTTCTCCAGGGTACCTTCTTGACCCAGGGATCCAACCCATATCTCCTGCATCTCCTGCATTAGCAGGGGGGTTCTTTACCACTGGGCCACCAGGGAAGCACCCAGGAAGTGCCTGGTGAGGGTTTCTCTGCAAAAGAACAACCTCCTTGCAGCCAGGCAGATGGAAATTAGGAGTCAACTACATTTAGGCTTTTATTTGCTTTGTTCACACCAAGTAATAAAACCCAAGACACAAGGATGGGGTAAATAGGGTCCTGAGAAAATTGCCTTAATGAATCCACATTATCTCTAGTGGCTCCACTTTGAGTCAACAAGGTGGCAAGAACGTATTTAAAATGCTCAAATGTGTGGGGAAAGGAAAAAAAAAAAAAGAACTTTTTAAACTTATCGCTGTCTAAATAAATGATTCCTCCAAAGGCCAACTGTTTTGATTTGGGACCCATGCTTAGCTTCTTGCATAATACATGCTGTAAGCAGGCTGCAACTGATCACAGTGGTTTTTGTTATTTGTAAAGTTGATGGCCAAACATCTTGTCTTATTTTATTCATTAAGCTTCCTTTTTACTTTGGAAGCCTAAGGATATGTAGGGACAGAGTTACTGTTGGTGCCATAATCTTTTATTCAAATAATCAGATAAATATTTCAATGACACCAAGTGATAAAGGAAGTGTTTCATTACCTTCAGGCTGAAGATTCTCAGAGAGATAAAAGGAACAGGGAGGGAAAAAATATATGAAACGTGCTGCCGTTGAAAATCCAACCCAACCCATGTGGTTGGGCAGCTCTCCTGCTGGAGTCATTCCTGCCCCTCATTATAAAATAGTCATGAATGTTTAATACCTGCTGGAAGAGAGAGTGACGTTGTGGAACTGTGGACTGGGAGACTGCTATTGTCTTCCTTCCTGATATTTACAGGAGCTTCGGGGCTCAAGTGACATTTCCATCCCACTTGCTGAGTTTCCTCCACAGCTGATTCCTTAAAGGCAGAGAAACAGGTTGCTTTCCCCATCTGCTCCACACCTCTGATCTCCAGGCTTGGCAAATTAGTTTTCAGACAAATAAAAAATATTTTGATAGTAAATCCTTGTTTATAATATCCCCCTGGGGAGGGAATAATCAGTCTTATAATATCAGGCAGGCCAGCAGTTTAACGGCAATTCGACTATTGCAATCTGGTCAAACACAATTTCCTCTCTCTTTGTTGTGGACTATTTTCTATTTTTCCCATCCTTTGTTCTTCTTTTCAAAATCCCCCTGCCCAAATAATAATATTTTGGAGGATTAATTATTGTAAGGTAACCATAATCACTTGTTTTTTCTCACTTACATCAGAAAACAAGTTTGATTTCATAAGCCAGTGGTGTTATCTTTTGCAGCCCTTAAAAACATACACTCTATATGTTTCAGTGATTGTATTTCTGTGACTATTATATAAATATCTATGAAAAATTGCACATATACATAATCAGACCTCTTGATTACTATTGCTTATCATACTAAGTAAGCCAGACAGAGAAAGACAACCATCAAATGATATCACTTATATGTAGAATCTAAAAAAAAATGATACAAATGAATTTTTTTACAAAACAAATATATACAAAACAGTTACCAAAGGGAAGGAAGGAGGGATGAATTAGAACTTTGGGATTAATGTTACACATTACTGTATACAGAATAGGTAACAAACAAGGAACTACTACTATATCACATAGTTAACTATACTCAATATTTTTGTAATAATATATAAGGAAAAAGAATCTTGAATACATGTATATACATATCTATCTATATATATATATCTGTATCACTAAACTAACACCACATTGTAAATCTATTATACTTCAGTATTTGAAAATAACACAAAAGGAGAAAAAACAGGGATCTTCGCAGCTCAGGGATCAATCCTAAGTCTCACGCACTGCAGGCAGATTCTTTCCCAACTGAGCCACCAGGAAAGGCAACATATCTGGCTCACTTTGCTATAGACCTGAAATTAACACAACATTGTAAGTTGTGCTGCAGTCCGCGGGGTCTCAGAGTCAGACACGACCGAGTAACTGAACTGAACCCTACCGAAGTCAACTATACTTCAATTTTTAAAAATAATTTTAAAAGGAGAAGGAAAAAATAACAGGGACTTTCCCTACTCAGGGATTGAACCTGGGTCTCCTGCACAGCAGGCAGATTCTCTCCCAGCTGAGCTACCAGGGAAGTCCACATCTTTGGATCACTTTGCTGCACACCTAAACCTAGCACAAGACTGTAAGTCAACTATACTTCAATTTTTAAAAATAATAACAAAGGAGAAATAAAACAGGGATCTTCCCAACTCAGGGATCAAACCTGCACCTCTGGCACTGCAGGCAGATTCTTTGCCATCTGAGTCACCAGGGAAGCCCATCTACCTGAATCACTTTGCCACATACCTAAATCTAACACAGGATTGTAAGTTGACGATATTTCAATTTTTTTAAATTATGAAAAAAGAGAGAAAGAAAAAACAAAACGGGGATCTTCCCAACACAGAGATCGAACCTGGGTCTCCTGCACTGCAGGCAGATTCTCTCCCAGCTGAGCTACCAGGGAAGCCCACACATTGGAGTCACTTTGCTGCACACCTAAACCTAACACAAGATTGTAAGTCAACTATACTTCAATTCTGAAAATAACAAGGAGAAATAAAACAGGGATCTTCTCAACTCAGGGGTCAAACCTGCATCTCCGGCACTGCAGGCAGATTCTTTCCCAACTGAGTCACCAGGGAAGGCCACATACCTCAATCACTTTGCTATATACCTCACACTAACACAAGTTGTAAGTCAACTACAATTCAATTTTTTTTAATGATAATAAAGGGGAAAAAAAAACAGGGGTCTTCCCAACTCAGGGATTGAACCTGGGTCTCCTGCACCGCAGGCAGGTTCTTTCCCATCTGAGCCACTAGGGAAGCCCACACATCTGAATGATTTTGCTGTATCCCTGAAACTAACACAATGTTGTGAATCAACTATACTTCAATTTTTAAAAATAATTTAAAAAAGGAGAAAAAAGAAACATCTAGCAAGGGACTGGAGAATTTTTTAGAACCAGAAAGTGAAATATTAATGCATTTTTTTTAAAAGGGACTCTACATAGTAATACTGACTTAACTTCAACTATAATTAAACAAACTAAACCAATCAACTGTTCCCACTGTACTAACAGGTCTTTTACGTTTTGGAGAACTCTGTTTCCAGAATTCTGAAAGGCAGATTAAAAACAGCAGCAGAAGAAACTCCTTAAACAGAGACCCACTGACGTATGCACCAGGGAGCAAAAATACAGGCACAAAGGGGGGGAAAAAAAAAGATAGTCATGAATCAAGCAATGAGATAAATATTTTTAACAGTGGGAAAGTAGAATGTACCTCTCAGTGTCCACCCGTGCTTTTCTCTTCAAAGCAACACTGAAAGCATGGGCTGCAGGATTCTGAGAATGATCCAGGGATTTGCCTGACAAATAAAGAGTATGGTCTGAAAGGTGGAATCAAACAGAGGAGTTGGTGATGATGCCAACAGCTGAAGCCACGGAAGGGCGCTCAAGGAAAGCCACTATTGTCAGAAAGAGGGAAATGCAGAGATTAGACTATGGGTAGAGTTGGAAACACTGGTCTCTCGTAAAGACACAGATCTATAAAAATATACTATTTAACGACATTTATTTAATTCATATTCAGGCAGTTTGTAATGAAGGAAACAAAACCCCAAGCAAAATCTTACCCATGTTTCAAATTTCCCATTGAGTACTTGGAGAGGGGAGTGCTAGGATAAATGATCAAAAATCAAATTCCATTAATTTTACCCAAAGAATTCCTCAAGAAAAACAGAACCACCAAAACAAAAACCAAAATGATGGAGGTATTATATAACAAGTGGCGATATTTTAAAGTGATACATCACCAACAGAAAGCACATAGGATGGAATAAAAAGGGCACTGGTAACAGAGCAAACATTTTGCAGATGCAGCTGGAGGGAAAAGGAATAGAAGAGAAGAAATGTGCGAGAATCAAGTCAGAAAACAAATCATCAAGATTAAATATGGAGGTCAAGATGAAGAAGCCAAGATTTTCCAGGGCTCTGATGTGCCTATTTACATGGCTCTTACAGAAATCGCCCTTTTTTCCATCATTGTTATTAGAAGCAGCATGTCTGCAGAAGTCTTAGGATAGCCCTATGAAAACACATAAGACACTGCCCCTTCTTTTCAAGTGTCTAGGTATCTTGTATTTATTTATAAACAAAAAGCTGCTTTTTCTTGGCTAAATGAGTTGGAAAGGGAAGGAAAAAGTTCATAACTTTAAGTAGTAAAAATAACCCAAGGGAACCTTCAGGTTCAGAAGCTTGCCAAAATTGAGGATGACTTTTCTTTAGGGCTTAGTTTTATTTTCATCCACTGAAAATGTATGAAGCAAAATATGTGAAGGTTATCAAAAGCACTAATAGTAAAAAACTGGAAATAACCCAGCTTTGCATCAATAGGGAGCTGACTAAATAAATGACTGATTATGCATGCTGTGAGAAATACTATGCAGATGTAGGAGAAAATGACGAAGTTCTTGATGTACTACTGCAAAGGACAGATCTCCAAGAGACAGCATTAGACGAAAATAGCAGAAGATAAAGAACAGTCTATAGTGTGCTACATTTTATAGAAGAAAGAGAGACAATAACAAAACATATGTGCATGAAGAAATTCTGGGAAGATATTCAACAATTAATAATATGATTACCTGCTGGTGACAGAGACAAATAGGGCTGATGACAACAGAGGTAGAAACAAAACTTTTTTAATAAGAAATAAAACAAAGTAAAAAATTAATTACAATTAATTTCAGTACGTGAGACTATTCAAAGTGACTATATTTCAACTTTTTGTTACTGCTGTTTTACTATCATGGTATCCTAACAAAGAGTAAAAATACTATTTAGTTCTTGGTTTCAGAACTCTACATGTACAATTTATTGCTGTCAAAATCCACTCACATTTAGGGAGTAGACACAGAAATTTTTTCCCATAAGGTGATGACTGTTTCATAGAGGGAAAGTTTTCTGACCTTAGTAATTACCTCTCTTGGAGCAGAAAACTTGGCTACAGTTAAGGCACCCTTTTAACTCCATTCTGTTACTTCAGGAAGTTCAACAGGAAGCATCCTTCTTCTCTGGAGTAGCAACAGTTGAGAACAAGGTATTCACTCTCCCAAGGGAAACTCTCCCAACAACTTAGCAATTGTTGGACATTCTACTTGCTTTCTTACTTTCCTTTTTTTTTTTTTTTAATGATGATTGATCAGAAAAAGAATCCAGTAATTTTAGACCCTTTATGGTAATTTGGCCAAGGCCTTTCAGAACACCACTTCATGACCTCTTGCGCCTTCCCCTCAACCCTTCTCATCAGAAATCTATGTTTATATATTTTTAAATAGGCATTACTTTGGAAAGTGTAAACTCTTCATGATTATTCTTGAAAAACTAACCTGATTCTTATTACTAGTAAAGCAACCTTATATAGTTCTCATTTGGCAGCTACCTACTTGTCTATTAAATTTGCCTATTGAGTGGCTTCCTTTGTCAATACTGATCTAGCTAGTCACTTTCAGGACCTTGTAACTTATGTTGCTTGAGTTTATTTCAAGGCTATTTTGGATGTCTGTTTGAGGGAAAATGAAGTGAATTTATAGCATGATACATAAAGCAATTCATTTGCTTTGGTTGCAAGTAACAGAAAACCCAACTAAAATTGCCTTAAGCAAATAGACTGATTCACTTAAATACAATTTTCAGGTACAGAGATAATTGCAGCCATGAGTCAAAGGTTTACGACATCATCATCAGAGTTCCACCTGTCTTTATAACTGTCCAGACTCTGCTTCCTTCTTTCGTCAGCTTTGCCATTAGACTGACTTCATGCAGCAACAGTGGCCGCAGCAATTCCAGCGGCACTACCACGCCTTACCATTTATGCTAAGCTATGCCACAGAATAAAACAACTCACACATGTCAATGGTTACATCAACAGAAAATTATTTTCAGCTCACTATACATTTTCATGGTAGATAAACTGTCGCCCTGTGTCACAGAGACTTCATTCCAGGACCCAGGTTGAAGAAGGAAAATCTATCTGGGACATTGCCAGTGTTATGACAGTGGCAGGGGGGAGAATAGAGTAGAAATACACAAGGGTTATTAACTCTGGTGGCTCAGAGGTTAAAGTGTCTGCCTCCAATGCGGGAAACCTGGGTTCGATACCTGGGTTGGGAAGATCCCCTGGAGAAGGAAATGGCAATCCACTCCAGTATTCTTGCCTTGAGAATCCCATGGATGGAGAAGCCTAGTAGGTTACAGTCCACGGGTCGCAAAGAGTCAGACACAACGGAGCACCTTCACCTCATTAACAGTCCTACTCAGACACAGCACACATGAGTTTCTCCTATATGTCATTGGCCAAAATAAGTCATATGTCCTACTGTAAACTCAACAGAGCTGGGAAATAAAAATCCACACTATCTTAATGAACAGAAGCACCTTCACTCCAGCATTCCAAAGTAAGTCTTGAGATTCAGACTGAGCTATGGTTCCATGCTCAATTGTTAAACTAATTATTATGGCCAAAGAAAAAGAAAGCTTTGACTAGCTTTGGCAGTGTCGCATGATACACCCTTAAAATCCAAGTTAAATTTAGTTTCCCTGGACCCACAAGTATCCCCTAAAGAAAACTGAAGATCTTTGGGGAAAGACAGGGGCAATGGTTGCTAGGGATAAAAAATAGCATCCAAGACAATACAGATTCATATTTAATAATGTTTATGTTAAACTTCTTATAGGCAATCTAATGATTGCTAAAAATTAAAACAGAGACAAATTATAACATACTACCTCTCCACATTTCAAGTCATCTGGGAATGGTCTGTCTTCTCAAGTTGATGAAAAGCACATGGGTTTGGGGATAAGAAAGACTCAAGTCTCTGTTAGAAAGACAATTGTGTCTCTCTTATTTATTGACTTAATGATTCAGTTCAGTTGCTCAGTTGTGTCCGACTCTTTGCAACCCCATGGACTGCAGCACATCAGGCTTCCCTGTCCATCACCAACTCCTAGAGTTTACTCTAACGCTGGTCCATTGAGTCAGTGATGCTATCCATCTCATCCTCTGTCATCCCCTTCTCCTCCTGCCTTCAATCTTTCCCAGAATCAGGGTCTTTTCAGATGAATCAGTTGTTCACATCAGATGGCCATAGTATTGGAGTTTCAGCTTCAGCATCAGTCTTTCCAGTGAATATTCAGGGCTGATTTCCTTTAGGATGGACTAGTTGGATCTCCTTGCTATCCTAGGGATGCTCAAGAGTCTTCTCCAATGCCACAGTTCAAAAGCATCAATTCTTTGGTGCTCAGCTTTCTTTAGTCCAACTCTCACATCCATACATGACTATGGGAAAAGCCATAGCTTTGACTAGATGGACCTTTGTTGGCAAAGTAATGTCTTTGCTTTTTAATATGCTGACTAGGTTGGTCATAGCTTTTCTTCCAAGGAGCAAATGTCTTTTAATTTCATGGCTGCAGTCACCATCTGCAGTGATTTGGAAACCCCTGTTACTGTCTCCACTGTTTCCCCATCTATTTCCCATGAAGTGATGTAGCCAGATGCCATGATCTTCATTTTCTGAATGTTGAGTTTTAAGCCAACTTTTTCACTCTCCTCTTTCACTTTCAAGAGGCTCTTTAGTTCTTCATTTTCTGCCATAAGGGTGGTGTCATCTGCATATCTGAGGTTATTGATATTTCTCCCAGCAATCTTGATTCCAGCTTGTGCTTCCTCCAGCCCAGCATTTCTCATGATGTACTCTGCATATAAGTTAAATAAGCAGGGTGACAATATACAGCCTTGACGTACTCCTTTCCCTATCTGGAACCAGTCTGTTGTCCTATGTCCAGTTACAACTCTTGCTTCTTGACCTGCAGGCTTAATGATTATGGATATGAAAATCTTCTTTCTACCTTCATCTGTAAAATAAATTAATAATATTTAATGGTGCTAAATTAAACAAGACAATGTACACAAAGTAAGAGATAAACATAATAGATGCTTCAAAACTTGTTTCCTTCCCACTCAGAAGGCTTAATAGAAGCTGTAAAAGAACTGCAAATAGTGGTTAAGCATGCTTTCTTTCAAGAAAGAAAAATTAAGTTTCAGAAATAGTGCTTTAGCTTCTCCTTAACCTAAAGCAAAGGGGAAATGCAGTGTTTTTCTATTGATAATGCCAGTCTATTAAAGAGAAGTTATAAAATTCACACAACTTCTTCAAAAATTGAACTGGGGAAAAGAATGTGGAGGAAATTTAAAGACTTTTTTTTATCATTGATGACACATATTTACGAAAAGAAGTTGTTGTTGTTCAGAGACTATGTCCAACTCCTTTGTAACCCCATGAACTTTTTATCCCACAAGGCTCCTCTGTCCATGTAATTTCCCAGGCAAGAATACTGGAGTGGATTGCCATTTCCTTTTCCAGGGAATCTTCTTGACCCAGGGATTGAACTCTCATCTCCTGCATTGGCAGATGGATTGTTTACCATTGAGCCACCAAGGAAACTCATTAAAAGAAATGGAAATATATAAATTGTGAACCCATTGTTAACACATTTTTACATATCTGTCACTATGCAACCTCCTCTAGAGAAGGTCATATGTCAATTACATTTTTACATGATTTGGTTTCAAGCACAACCTATTTATCTGCAATTAATATTTCAGAGACAGTGCTTAAAGATCATTAAGGTATAGAATGTTAAGCCTTCAGAATGATTTGTCAGTTACTTATACATGGATAACTTCTTAAACTTCACAAAGAACAGACTGACGTGATTTCATCTTAATTGCCATTTTATACTGGCTTATAGTGTGTGTATATATATATACATGAATCAATGGTTCTTGTGGTATTTTTGTGGAAAATGCAACCAAACACCCCCAACATCAATTCAAGCCAATGTATGAAAGGTTATAAAGTTCAGAGAGAAAAAAATATAATTATACTCCATGATTTGCCCTCCTGATTGTATAAAATTTAGTCTACCCATCCCCCTCCTAACTGAGTATTCCCCAAAAAATTCCTCCTCAGGACTAGGCACGGTAGATTAAAATGCAAACATTAAAGCAAACGAATGGCAATGTCAGTTATATGATGAAGCCCCTGTCGCCTTGAGAGCGTCTCTTCCCACATGAACACAAAGCAGAGAAATCAGCAGCTTGGTAGCTGTAGCAACCACAGCGCCAAGCCTGAGGAGCGAACGTTTTCTATGTAGGTTTTGTGCCCCTCTGGCGCTTTGTAGATTCTGCTAATGTTAAGGCCTCTCATATTCTCAACTTGGTGAATTCATCCAGCTGGGAAAATTGGAGCTGTGATCAGGAGACAAAAGGAGGCTTGCTTTGTGTCTGACAAAAGTAGGAAAACACCCTTCAGTGGAAGCAGACATGCTCCTAATGGCCACCCTCAATATCAACAGAAATATAGCAACTATTTATCATGCATATTCTTTATTTAAATTCTGATAAGAATACAGACAGCCTACTTGGGTTAATAAACCACTTTACTGCCTCAAAAGATTGAAAATTTAAGACATATGTCAAAAAAACCCAACTGTGTGTTACATAGACCTGGAATTGTGTGCCATGCTGAGGAGTATTTATTAGATATTTGTTGAATGTAACAACCCAGTATTTTAGCATCAAAATTCAGATACACCTATATAATTGTGTTTTATCAACAGAACAAAACATAGTGTTCCTAAATGAACACGTCTCACCTTTATTATTTTATCTACTATATCTTAAAAAAAATCAGTTTTATCTCTTTTTGTACATATTCTGGGGAAAGAGTATGAGACAAAGTAAAAAGGAACTACTCTCCTGATCTAAGGACTGCATCCTGATTTGTGGAATATGCATAGTTGACTTATTTTACCACTGCTCAGGAAAGGAAAGCAGACACCGGCTGTGTATCTGGAGGGAGGTGGATGTGGAAGCCTCATACTATGCGTGTAACACAGAGACAGAGGGGTGCCCCCAAAGCAACCATCCTCTTTCCTCCCTCCTAACAGGATTCTTAGATGAGGGTAGGGGAGTAATTCAAATGTCTCTGAGATTACATTTCCCAGTTTCCCTCACAAAAAATGGTAGCCTTTCACTGGGCAGTGTTCCAGAAAACTTTTTAAAATAGACTGACCATTTGTGTCTTTCCTTCCTTTTGCTGGAGCTACTGAGCATTTTATATCATGAGGTTAAGGACGAAAGCTGGGGAACAGCAAAATGGGGAGCCACACAGGGCCAGGGTGGTAACTGGGAACCTGCCTTCTGGTGTCTTCATTACATAAGAAAGAAAGACAGAAAGAAAGACCTCTCATATTCAAACATATTCAGTCTCTGACAAGTTGCCAAATGCACTTCCTAACAGATGCAACATAAAATAAGCATACAAAGTTAAAAGGGTTTTAAACTATGTTCTACAGACTCAATGCTTTTAGATTTGAAATGGGAAAGGCAATGGAATAAAGACTTAACTATTCAAGAAGATTTCATGCGAGAGATATGAGCAGTCTTAAACTTGAACAGATGTGGGATTTATCTCAATAAAAAAAATAAGAGGATGGTTTAAAATGGCAACCCCTTCGGTACTCTTGCCTGGAAAATCCCAGGAACAGAGGATCCTGGTAGGCTACAGTCTATGGGGTCACAAAGAGTCAGACAAGACTGTGCGACTGCACTTTAAAGATACAGATGAATGGGGAGAGGTTGTGGACCATTAAACAGACTGGTTACTCATGGCTTGATGCACAAGAATTTGGTTTTCATTTGATGATGTCCTTGGAAAGTGATATGATAAAAGAAGTATTTCAAGAAAATTTATGTGTTAGGAAGATATAGGTAAGCAAGAACAAAGAAAGGAGAGGAGAGCACTCTGAAGACAATGGTGATTGATAGTTTTGAGAGATCTGGGGCTAAAAAGGTGGTGCTGGGTGGTAGCATCATTCGGGGGTGGGGGGGCAGAACACAGCCCTGAAAGAAGGGGAGCTGTTGGGGTGCAGCATAGAGAGAGTGGGGGAAGACAGTGGTTTCAGAGGAATGTGGGTAGGGAGTTCACCTAGAATTATGGAGAAACAAACAAAAATAACAATGAGGAAACTGTACCCAGCTACATTTCCAAAAAGTAGAGTGAACCAAAGTTGGAGTTTGACTAAATAAAAGATTCAAAACAGAGATGGAATTATGCATGCTCCCCTCTCAGAGTTCCTGGCCATGGTACTTCCATCACTGCTAAATAACCCACATACAAATAAAGCAAATGATAATTAGAGGCAGAATTTCAAGTGGTCTAGTTATCTCTACCTTGGAGAAAAGATAGGAAGAGTTTAAGAAGGCTCTGTAAGATAGATCAAGAGGTACTGACAAATAATTCTAGTTACGTATCAAAGAGGTACCATGAGCCTGCACAATTCAAGAGAGTGTCTGGATCCTATGGATACAGAGGTTCTCCCATCACTACTGGCCAGTCAGTTGAGGAACAAATTTTGTAGCTGAACATTTACTCCATCTGGTCCCCTCCTCAGCATCACTACTTGAGTCTGGAAAAAAAAGCAGAAAAAGAAGCACACTCTTGGAGTGCACTCTGGAAAGTGCTCTGCTCTTCCAATCTCCCCAGAGGATCAGGTCCACTTAGGGTAAGGAGTAGAATAGGAAGTCACTCATGGCTCTAGGAAGTAGTGTTCACTATAAGGAAATAGGCAAATTTTAAAAAAATCTGAATTGTCTCAGCGATCAATGCAAAAAAAATAGAGGAAAACAATAGAATGGGAAAGACTAGAGATCTCTTCAAGAAAATTAGAGATACCAAGGGAACATTTCATGTGAAGACGGGCTCAATAAAGGACAGAAATGATATGGACCTGACAGAAGCAGAAGATATTAAGAGGTGGCAAGAATACACAGAAGAACTGTACAAAAAAGATCTTCACAATCTAGATAATTATGATGGTGTGATCACTCACCTAGAGGCAGACATCCTGGAATGTAAACTCAAGTGGGCTTTAGGAAGCATCACTACACACAAAGCTAGTGGAGCTGGTGAAATTCTAGTTGAGCTATTTCAAATCCTAAAAGATGATAATGTGAAAGTGCTGCACTCAGTATGTCAGCAAATTTGGAAAACTCAGCAGTGGCCACAGGACTGGAAAAGGTCAGTTTTCATTCCAATTCCAAAGAAAGGCAATGCCAAAGAATGCTCAAACTACCACACAATTGCACACATCTCACATGCAGTAAAGTAACGCTCAAAATTCTCCAAGTCAGGCTCCAGCAGTACGTGAACTATGAACTTTCAGATGTTCAAGCTGGTTTTAGGAAAGGCAGAGGAATCAGAGATCAAATTGACAACATCTGCTGGATCATGGAAAAAGCAAGAGAGTTCCAGAAAAACATCTACTTCTTCTTTATTTACTATGCCAAAGCCTCTGACTGCATGGATCACCACAAACTGTGGAAAATTCTTCAAGAGATGGGAATACTAGACCACCTGACCTGCCTCTTGAGAAATCTATATGCTGGTCAAGAATCAACAATTAGAACTGGACATGGAACAACAGACTGGTTCCAAATCAGGAAAGGAGTACATCAAGGCTATACATTGTCACTCTGCTTATTTAACTTACATGCAGAGTACATCATGAGAAATGCTGGGCTGGAGGAAGCACAAACTGGAATCAAGATTGCTGGGAGAAATATCAATAACCTCAGATATGCAGATGACACCACCCTTATGGCAGAAAACGAAGAACTAAAGAGCCTCTTGATGAAAGTGAGAGAGGAGAGTGAAAAAGTTGGCTTAAAGCTCAACATGATCTTAGAAAACTAAGATCATGGCATCTGGCCCCATCACTTCATGGCAAATGGATGGGGAAACAGTGGAAACAGTGACAGACTTTATTTGGGGAGGCTCCAAAATCACTGAAGATGGTGGTTGCAGCCATGAAATTAAAAGATACTTACTCCTTGGAAGGAAAGTTATGACCAACCTAGACAGCATATTAAAAAGCAGAGACATTACTTTGCCAACAAATGTCCATCTATTCCAGGCTATAGTTTTTCCAGTAGTCATGTATGGATGTGACAGTTGGACTATAAAAAAGCTGAGCGTCAAAGAATTGATGCTTTTGAACTGTGGTGTTGGAGAGGACTCTTGAGAGTCCCTTGGACTGCAAGGAAATCCAACCAGTCCATCCTAAAGGAGATCAGTCCTGAGTGTTCATTGGAAAGACTGATGTGAAGCTGAAACTCCAATACTTTGGCTACCTGATGAGAAGAGCTGACTCATTTGAAAAGACCCTGATGCTGGGAAAGACTGAGGGCTGGAGGAGAAGGGGATAACAGAGGATGAGATGGTTTGATGGCATCATGGGTCACAAAGAGTTGGACACAACTGAGTGACTGAACTGAACTGAACTGAACTAGTAACAATATTAAGTATTTGGTATTAACAGTTGTGT
>SJYC01042768.1:0-88418 GCA_006408675.1 Madoqua kirkii
AAAAAAAAAAAAGTATTCTTCTTAATTAGAAAATGGTAAATAAAATTTGCTTGTTTTCACTTTGAAAAAAATAAAAATAAAAAAATAAAATAGAGTTATTAAGGGATTATATGAACATACATGTGTGAAACTTTTTAAAATTATAAAGCACAATAGAATTTAAAGAATCTTTAAAAAATAATAAAATTTTTAAAAATTAAATTTAAATAATAGAAAGCTGTGCTCAATTCATGGTCATGGTAATCTTGTCCTATGCTAATCTTAACCTTAGTTTACTTTTCACATTTAAGAATATTACATTTAAGCATTCCACATTCAATTAAGCTATTAAATCCATCTGAAATTAACTTTGTATATAAGATAGGAGTTAAGGTTCATTTTTTACCTCATGGATAATCCAGTTTAATTAATCTAGCTCAAGTCATCTTTTAAAAGCTTTTCTTGAAAATGCATTTTCATTGAAAGTCAAATGAATGTACATGTGTAGGTATTTCTGGACTTGCTGTCTTGCTCAATGATCTATTTGTCTATCTCTGTGCCAGAATTATACTGCTTTAAGTATGGTTGGTTGATAAGTACTGGTATCTATTGACATAAATCCTCCAACTTTGATCTTCTTCAAGATTGTCTTAACTACTAGATCATTTGACTGGACAGAAAATATTTAGAGTTAGCTTATCAATTTTCAATCAAAGAAATGCTGGTGCAATTTTGGTTGGGATTGCATTGACTCTACAAATCAATTTAAAGAGAACAGACATCTTTGCATTGCTTACTTCAAGTCCATCGAAATGGCATATCTTTTATTTTGGCATTCTCTCATTTACCTAAATAATATTTTGTAGTTTTCTGATTATAGGTTTTCAATATTTGATTGATTTACTCCTAGTATTTAATGTCTTATGCCATTGTAAAGAATATTATTTTGAAATAAATATATCTGCATGCTTATTGTTATTATATAGAAAAACAATAGTCTTTCCATGAGTGAAGTTGCTCAGTCATGTCTGACTCTTTGCAACCCTGTGGACTGTAGCCTACCAGGCTCCTCCATCTGTGGGGTCCTCCAGGCAAGAATACTAGAGTGGGTTGCCATCCAGCAACCATGCTAATTTACATGATAAGTTTTCTTTGCGTATTTCTTTTGGATATTATATGTACACAACAACATCATATATCTCCAAAGAATAGCATTTCAAAAATTTCTAATTATTATGACTTTTGTTTTTTTGTTCTATTGCACTGGCTAAGCAGTCCTGTACAATACTGAATAGAAATAAGGATACTGAACATCTCCGTCTTATCCCCAACTTTGGGAGAGAAGGAATTTACCATCTCCCCATTAAGTCATCAGGATTCCCTGGCGGCTCAGCGGTAAAAGAATCCACCTGCAATGCTGGAGACGTGGGTTCGACTCCTGGGTCAGGCAGATTCCTTGGAGAAGAAAATGGCAACCCACTCCAGTAGTCTTGCCTAGAGAATTCCATGGACAATGAAGTCTGGTGGACGACAGTCCATAGGGTGGCAAAAGAGTCAGATACAACTTAGCAACTAAACAACAACAAAAGTTAAGTGGTTAGCTGTAAGTTTTTAAGAGATATCCATTAATAGCTTAAGAAAATTTATTTCTATATCTAGCTCCTAAGAGATTTTAGCATGAATGGGTGTTGAATTTTATCAAATGCTTTTTCAGCATTTATTGAGATGATCACGTGGTTTCTCATATGCTTCTACTGTCATATCTTATGATGATCAATGTTTAATATTGTATCAACCACACATTCCCAGAACAAACTTAACTTGGTTGTGATATGCTTGATTTGCTAATTTTTATGTAAGATTCTTGAATCTATATTTATATAAGAAATTGATTTTAAATTTCCCTTCTTGTAATAACCTTGCTAGGTCTTGATTTCAAGGTTATGCTGCCCTCATAAAATGAGTTGGGAGATACTTTTTCTACTTTTCTGCCTTTTTTCCTAGATGATGGCCCTTCATGAGCCTCAAATAAAAGTCGAAGGTATTTATGAGGGGCTCTCCCTGGCAAGCCTGAATTCCAGTTACTCCTCAGTGCTGTCAGATTGCCAGAATATCTGCAGCTTAGCTTTTTAGTGTCTTAGCAACTGCACTCTGCTAGATTTCTAGGTCTCATCCTGTGAACATTCAGCTTACAAATAATCAAATAACTCAAGGGGAAACTGCACGCAGACTGCTAGATTCATATCTCTGCAGATTCTCTTCAAAGCACAAAGACCTTTCTAGTCCTAGTTGTCTTATAGCTCTAAGGTCCAATTTTTTGTATCCCTTTCCCAGAGAAGCTGCAAGAACCCAAAGGTGCTGCTTTCTTTTCAACCTGCATGCCATATCCTGAGGAGTAAAAGCAACAATGGATGAAGGATTCATCTCGACCATTTTCTTTCTCTGGGTTCTCAGCCCTTCAAGTCCTGGCTGTCTCAGCTGTTCTCCAGTGGCGCCATAAATATTTCCGTTTGTTCGTTTATCTTGCATTTTTTTAATCCAGCTCTTTGGCTCAGTATCATCAGAAAGATGAGTCTAGTAAGAACTAATCCATCATAGCTAGAATCAGAAGCCACTGAACAGGGCTCTAAAACAGACAACCTCGCAGCTTCGCTTCCCACTCTTGTCACTTCACTTCTGGGAACAAACTACTCTTTAGCTGAGGTCAGAAGTTTGTGCCCCATTCAGGGGCAGGATGAAAGATTTTGTCTCACTCTCCTGAGTCCCGTCGTTCTTCAGTGACTGAGAGTCATCTCCATGGTCTACTGGTGTTGCCTCATCAACAGGGCTATTCACAGGGCATAACTGTAAACAAATTGGATTGCTTAATTTTGCTCAACTGACACTAAAACAGAAGATACATTTTAAGTTTGTTTTGTTTTGTTTTGTTTTTTACTGTTCAAACAGCTACCATTTCCTTCTAAACAATGGAAGGATAAAATATTAACTTATAAATCAGGAATTTGAATCTACCACCTGAGCAAGAACAACTTATGTACCTATGATTGGTTCATTACCTGTAATTCAACAGTTACAGTATTTCAAGAGTTGTTGATAGCACAAATTTCCTCCACATGGGCCCAAACCTATGTCCTGTTAATGTTGACCATACACAGTCAGAAATTAAAATAGAGTCAAGAGTACTCCTCTGGACAATCTATTTACTTATTTCTTTTAAAGGAATAAAATATCCATTGGCTGGAAATACTATTCTGGCACTTGCCTAAGAATAGCATAGAGACAAGTTTACCTAATCTATAATAAGCCTTTTATAAGTTTAAAAATTAACTTTGGACTTCTAGTTTCCTAAATCCTAAAGTAGAAAAAAATGGCATGACACTGAAAACTTATTGTCATTCATTTCTGAATAGCTATGAAAAAGGATAAAAATAAGGGGTTAGGAAGTCCTGGGAAGAGGGGAAAGGCAGTGATTGCTTAAGAAGATGCTTGGTCCCTGGTTCTAGATCGTTTCTATATTGTTCCTAAGCCTATCTCCTCAGCACCTCTCCCTCCACTTTACAGCTTTTGGCTTTCCTGGAAGGGCTCACTGTCATTGAACACTAAAAACTAGTGATTTGAACTGCTTTCCCAGAGCAGTTCAGTCTTGCTGGTCAAGTCTTTCATGGCTGAGATTACTTGTGATTCAGCCATGACAAAGATCTTGTTTTAGCTCTACCAACAGTAAATAACAAATTCTGGGACCATCTTCATAGGCAGCTCTTTATTGAAGACATGACCAAAATATCACAAGCCTATTTAGAGTAGGTAACAGGTGCAAACATGTCACATTTCTACTGTGGAACAAGGGATGAATTAATAACTATCCAATGCTAATTTCCTTCCTAAGAGTCTCTAATTAGATAATACTATGTCATCAACTCATAGTATGAAATTGGTATGTCACCTATGGATGGACTATGCCACAGTATGGGAAAAACCAGATGTTCTCTTAAAGAATTTCTGAGACACTTGGACAGTAAGAGAAAAACTTGAAAAAGAAGAAAAAGTAATTTTTCTAAGATTTTAAATATAAAACCAACAGACATGCACTAAAAGCTGTAGGGGACACAAAGACTCGTAAAACACACTTTCTCTCCTTTAGAAATTCATGGACTAATAAGAAACAATTAAAGAAACATCTGTGGATTAACATTGATAATGCTCACAGGCATTCACAGGAGCTGGAAGCTTTCTCCTGTCCAACCACACTTATCCGATATGTAACTATTAATATTGTTAATT
Source organism: Madoqua kirkii (assembly GCA_006408675.1). Classification (NCBI taxonomy): domain Eukaryota; kingdom Metazoa; phylum Chordata; class Mammalia; order Artiodactyla; family Bovidae; genus Madoqua; species Madoqua kirkii. The sequence goes on from SJYC01042768.1 coordinate 4,261, forward strand.
TGAAGAAGGAGGCGACAGAGGATGAGATGAATTTGAGCAAACCCCGGGAGGTAGTGAAGGACAGGCAAGCCTGGTGTGCTGCAGTCCATGGAGTCACAAAGAGTCGGATGTGACTGAACAATTGAACAACTACTACACAACTACACTGTAAGTTCCTTGAGGACAGAAGCTCTGCCTTTTTCATAAAGCCTAAGTCAGTATTTCATAAATTCTGTAAGATTAAAAAAAAGGTTTTTGACGTAGCCAGGGCAACTCTGGGAAATACCTTTTCAGAACAAATTTACTGTTCCCAAGTATACACGCACATGTGAGGAAAGAGGATCCGTTCGGATGCCTTGGGGTGCAGTGGAATGTAAACCTGTTTCTGTGGGAGTACTATTAACATCAGGAGGGAGAGACAAAACTGCCATTCACACTACATTCTTCTTCCAGAAAGATTCTTCTGCATATGATTCAGAAATCATCTGTGAATGACTCACAAAAATTTTCTTCAAGTTAATGTGGGTTTAGTTAGTGCTGCCAAACCTTCTATTTGAGCACTTGGATTTTTACTTGGGGGATGACAATTAATGCCCCTCAACCTTCCCAGAGGAGAAGGAAATGGCAACCCACCCCAGTATTCTTGCCTAGAGAATCCTTTGGACAGAGGATCCTGGTGGGCTGCTGTCTACGGGGTCGCACAGAGTCGGACACGACTGAAGTGACTTAGCAGCAGCAGCAGCAACCTTCCCAGTCTGACTTGTATAATGAGAATGGTGTTCCTACAACTGGAGCAGAAGGTTAATTCCCCAAAATGGAGCCTATGTAAAAAATAAATAAAATTCAAATAGGTCAAAGAAGATAATGGTTACTTTATTAAGTGAGAGGTTCTGAGTACATAAAGAAGAGTCCCCTTTATATATGTGTCTAAAGTGTTTTTAAATCAACTTTGCCATGCTTCCTTCTCCTGCCATTTAAAATCACCTGAGGCTTAAGAGGTTATGGGTTTTGTTTGATCTTCCTTTTTTTTTGATGTAGTCCTTGCTTGAGAAAATTCTTTCTTGTGTTATCATGACAAAGACCTCAGGGCCTAGGTAAAGAGCCCCCTTCCCTATGGGTTGTTCATAGTTGTTGGCTTTCAGGAGCACTGAGTTCTGCTACTGAAGAATGTGTTCCTCTTAAGTTTAGATAACTGTCACTAAGACAATGTCTGTTTATAACAGTAACTCAAAAGATATCAACTGGAATTAATACTTCTGCAATTATCAGTAATTAAAATCTATTTAATAAAAAAAAGCAGAAAGGCATTGAAGAATTATTTGAAAAAATAAATCTGTTATTAAGAAAAATAAGATATATAAAAATAATGAATACAGGAAATGTTCATGAGTCTCATAACTCTGGTTTTCAGTTTATGTATCAAATATATCTTAGTTGTTCTGTGGGACTGAAAGTGATTAAAAGCTAAGGCCCTTGGTCATTAGGGAAGATTTCTTAAAATAAGGAACTTTTAGTAACTACTTGAAGTAACATCAAGGCCTATTTCTATATCTGTTGCAAATATACCTAGATATGTGTATGTCTTTAATACAAAATATATTATGCTCTGCAGTTAGATCTGTGCTAATAGTACATGTGTTTTTCTTTTTAAATTTTAATTCAGAGGAACTGAGGTTTTATGATTTGGCAAGATCATTACCTTTCAAGTTCAACTTGTTAAGAAAGAAAAGAATTGTTATAGGCAGTGATGCTAGAGAAAGCTTTGTAAATTACAGCACATTTGAAAATAGTAATACTTCAAAATAAAACATGTTACCTTCTCTTTATTGTAACAGAAAAGACTTTGGTTTAAATTTCTGTTATAATAAGCCACCACCAGCTTGCAGTACTCAAAAATGAGGTAATATACAGCATGCTAGGTGTAAAAGTCAGAGGTCTTCACACCTATTTTATTGCCCTTAATTCCTCCTTGAAGGATGCCAGTAAAGATGTGCAGACTTCAGGTCTTGATCTTCTCAAGGAGATTGGGAACCACTCCGAATAAACACTGAAGTCACAGAACTGCAGCATTTCCAGACTGGAAGCTTAGTTAACATCAACTCAGTGATTTTCCAAGCAGAAATCTTCTGAGTGACAGGCCTCTGACTCCTACCAGTGACAAGAAGCTCACTACTTTGTAGAGTGTTCACTATTAAATTACTACAATCCAGCTGAAGTCTGCATTTTTTATATCTAACGTTGCTCTTAATTCTTCCCTTGGAAAACATAGATAAAAAATTGAACCCTGTAACCAAATTAAATATTTCAAGTATCAAAAGAAAGCCTCATATCCCCCTAGAGTCATTTATCACACTCAGGACATAGTAAAGGATCACAACATTTGCTAGATGAATAAATGAATTGTTTTAGCTTTTGAGCTAAAAATTGAGGCAAGAATGTTGGACTCAAGAAAACTTCTCTTTGTCTTTCTTTCCACCACCCTTTAGTTTCACTTCCCAGACTAATATCACATTAAAATACATTTGTATCTGTGGCTGATTCATGTCAGTGTATGGCAAAACCAATGTAGGAGTGTGAAACGGAATAAAGTATTAAATTTTTAAAAAATAAATAAATAAAATTAAATTAAATATATTTGTAGATATACTGCTGAATGAGATTGATTGAAAAGCACCAGATTAACTGAAAACTCGAAAATATCTAGCCAATAAGTCAATTTGGGCTCTGAATTCTCAGAGTTTTTGATTCACAACAAGGGCAGAAATTCATTAAATCTACCAGAGATGACATTAAAACCAGAAAGAATGGCAGAGGGAAGCTAATTCTTATGGTCAAGAGACTTTATAATTCTGCTTTTAGAAAAATAGGACTAAACCTATATTGCTTCAGGTGACATCTTTGAAAGCAGCTGCCAAGTCAGTGACCTGCAACATTAGCTTTTCACAATTCTTCCACTGCTTGTGACCTCAGAAGAACATTCCAGCCTGGTGTGAGTCCTTTGAAGTAAATAGCAAACCCCAACTTAGTTTTTCTGGAGCACAGGGCATTATTTTGGATGAAAACAACTTGTAAACAAAAACCAGAAGGTGCAAGCTCTCACCTCAGAGTCTGGTAGCAAATGAGCCTGAACAACTTCTTCCGAGTTGAGCTTAGTGATTGGCCAAGAAAATAGCCTAAGGTCGGGAATGTTATGTTTGAAATCATCTGGGTTTTGGATCCATGAGCATACAAGAAAAATAGCTATGAGGTCACTTCCTTGAAAAAGGAAAAACAACAAGGACTAAAATATAAAATATAAATATAAACATCAAGGAAAGAAAATGAAACACAGCTATTTTGACTTCAATAAATGAAAACTATAAATTCTCTCTACAAATCACAAAGGCTTCCTCCTTTTTACTCAATTGATTTACTGTATTTGCTAATTAAATGAGAGCTTTGTCTGAGCCTGCAGCATCAGCTAGGATGCAGAGGGGAAGGCACATCCTCTGTATTTCTTCTGAGGAAGGCAAACATTGCCATTTTTGCATCATGGATCACAACAGTACGTGGCTGATCCTTCACATTCCATATGTTTTGCACTTTCAAAGCATTTGATCAATAATAGAAAACAAAGCTGAATATAGTAGAGTTCAGAGTTTTACTGCCTGAGTTCTATCCCAGATCCTGTTACATGACTTGGGAGAAGTCACTTGGCTTAACTTTGTCTCAGTTTTCTTTTCTGTGCAATGGGAAGATATAGCATAGAAAATATTCAGGAAATACCTGAATCAAAATACTGTGGTTGGAGTTTCAAAGAGGTGATATGTGTACTCAGTAAGCACACCAAAATACTATTATTTCTGTAATAAACATGCTTATTATTATATACATATTTCATGTAATCCAATTATAATTTATAAAACTTTTTATAGTTCTAACTTATAATTATTAAACATATAACATTTTATGAATATAATCACTCATATAATTATTATTACTATCATCATCATTATTACAGTACTAAGTATTATTAAATCCAAACATCCAGATTTTTTTTGTATTTTACTCTGGCCTCAAGAACATCTGGGGATGAAGCCAGATGCCTAGGGCTGAGAAAGGCAAGTCTTTTGTTACGAACAGAGAGATAGTCGGCCAGAGCACAGAAACCTCTAGGAATCAGTTCCCTAGAGGGCAATTATCTCCCCTCTCCCACACCCCTTGCCACATGCACAGCATTCTTCTAATCTCGCAAGGATAGTGCTGGCCCAGCTCCTGGGGTTTATTTTGATAAATGTTTCAGGCTACAGAGTGCCAAGAAACTTGATCCCTTTGCTTTTCAAACGCCAAATCTCTACCTGGAGAAAGGAATGCCTAGATCAGTGCACAGAGATGAAAAGTTGTAAGTTAAATATGCAGTTCTCCCCTTAACCTATCGTCTTCTCTGTTCCTCAACTCTGAAAGTTGGAAGAAAAATATCTTCAGATAAAGAGTGTCTTAAATCACTAGTGGAAAGTTAAACACGATTTAGCAAAAGCTCATTTTATCTTGGGAAGCAGGGTTATAATGGAACTACCTATATGTCTAAGGCCAACAATGTTCTTAAGGGAATTGTGCATATTGTAATCAAATCATTCTGCAAAGTTCCATAGCTCAAACTCTTTACTAAACTTTTTTCTAGAAGTTTTTTTCAAAAAAATTTTCTAAACTTTTTATACCTAGCAGTCAAAATAAGTTACACCTGGTTATTGTAAGAGGGATAAACACCATATCATTCTTTTTCACTGGAAGGGAGAACCAATATTTCTTGAGTACCTGCTAAGTGCCATGGTTTTACTTATGTTGTACTATTTAATATAGCAAAACTGCATCATTTTACAGACAAAAAACTCTGACACTCAGAAAACTCCAAAAAGCTTTCTAAGTTCACAGCACTGATAAGAAGAGCAGGTAATAATCTAATACACAATTTCAAAGCCAAAAAAAAATCACGTGCTATCACTGTTTAATGATCAATTCTTGCTCATTTATTTGCTTACATGCTTACTGTCTATGTGCCTCTGCAATAATACAGGCTCCATGGAAACCAGGCCTTGTTTCCATGAGCCCATTAACCACAACTCCTGAGCCTCCATGCCACAAAGACTGAAAGCTCCGCGTCCTACAGCCTGTGCTCCACAGCTAGAGGAACCACTGCGATGAGAAGCCGCGCACAACTGGAATAGCCCCTGCTTGCTGCAAGTGGAGAAAGCTCATGCACAGCAACAAGGACCAGCACTGCCAAAAAGAAAGAAAGAAAGAAAAACTTTTTAAAATGTATGCATGAATGAATAATAACACAATTCTGACATGCCCAGAATGAGTCAATAGGAAGTTAAGTCGATTCTCACTTTCCCTCTTGAAGTAAACATTGATGGTAATTGTTCCAGTATCCTATGGCATTTTATCATTTGACACATGATAGAAAAGAAATCTTTCCTTTTGTTTTGAAAATACCAATAGTTATCTCATTAAGTCTGGAAAGGACTGTCATTCCCTATGAAGTCTGTCAAAGTAATGAATCCATTCTGTTGAATACTGAAGAATTTTCTAACTTTGGAAGATTTATCAGAAACTTCTCCTAAAAAGATGGTTTGCAAAATTCTTTTGGTTAATGGTGACAATAGAAGCAGCTAGGGTGACATGTTTCATGCATTGCTTTAGACTTGATGTCATGTTCCTCTCACGGTTTCTTCCTTACTAGCTCAGTTGGTTAGACCTTGATATTAAATATAATGAGGCATACGTCATGGGTCCAAACCTCTGGTGGAACAATTAGTTTAAGTTTGTTCCCTGGACACAGGATTAACTCTAGCCCCTTCCATTCCCCTTCACTTTGGTTTTGTGCTTCAGAAAGGCCAGGAGAAACACAAAGCAAAACAGATGCCTTCTGGGAGACCAGCAGGAGAGTCATCTCTCCATAAAATCCCCAGATCTCACATTTACACTCCCTCAAAGAGATATCTTACTGACTCACACTTCATTAACAATTGATTTTATGCATTTCCTAATTAGAAATACGAACAGTGGGACAAATCATCTATAAATAAGCTCATAAATAACCAAGCAACCAGTTTATATAAAATTAAAGATGAAAAAAAAACAGAATTTCTAACGACCAGAAGTAACCCTTCTGAATAAAACTCTTAGTATAACACAGGAGCTAAGAGCACTTTAATGAGAAAACAGTTACTTAGCTTATTCTATGGGTGGATACACATTAACATAAATTGCATTCATAAACTCTCAGAAAAGCATTAGTGACTTTATAAGCAATAACAAGAAGGGGTCTCATTAACTGAGAATATTTAGGTCCTGAAGGAGATTAATTCCAGGAGACACAGAGCCCAGTAGTCTAATTCCAATAAAGACTTGTTCAATTTAAGTCAAGAGCTGAATAAGAAATTGGACCAGGGTCTGGCCCACAGACAGATGACTCCTTCTTCTGAGAAAATGTGAGGTCTTTAAAATAACTCCAGGTATCCTTAGTTTGATGAACGCAATGTCAAGTATCTTTTTATAAATATAATTTGTTTTTCCTGCTTGAACCTCTGGAGAATGAATGGTTCCACAATTCATCAAGTAGCAAAGGGGAGATGGGTCCTGCTAAATGCCTCTCACCAGCATCTGACTATTTCTATCCCAGGTAAGCAAGTGATAGGATCTCATCTCACCCAACAGAAGCATATCCAGTCTTAGATTTCGTACTAGTCAGTTGTCTTAAAAACGGAGCTCTCTGTTGATTTCAATAAAAGCAGTGAACTTGCAGCTTGCCTGGCTATACTTTTTATTAAAAAGGTGAGAGTGATACTCTACCTAGCTTTCTACATTCATTACTGAGTGGAAAATTAAAGTCTGGATGCCACACTTTTTGAGGCTATACCTTGGGACCATGTCACAAGTTGACAAAGATATCAGAAAAATGCTAGGGGCTTCCAGGGACATGGATGCAAAAGGCTATGTTGCCTATTACCCCTCTCTCATTTGGGCCTGTCAGTGAACATTTTCCCCTGATAGCAGGGTCTGGTTATTCAATGGGGTCAAGGACTAAGCATGGGGGAACTGGGGACAAGTTCAGAAAAGGGGCCAGGGATATTGAAGCTTCTGTTAAGAGAGAAGCTGCAGTAAGATCCTGACTAAACAGAGATGTATGTGCAGTCAAAGATGGCTCACAGACTAGCAGAAAAATGAAATGATCATAAACCTAGAGATTCAGCAAAGCCAAAGAACAGTTTGCATGGGACTGAAGAATGAGAGAGCCAGAGATGCAATAAGGGAATATGATAAGAAAGGATGTGATAAGGGAAGAAGTCAGCCAGTTGAAGATCAGTTGAAGATGCAGAAAGGCCCCCTATACTTGAAACAGTTAAGAAGACACGGTCATCTGGAGCAGACTAAAAGGAAGTCTCTGGATTTTGTAGGCAGACTTGTGTGGAGAGAGTTAACTCTCTGGAAAACGAAGCTTTTTACTTTAGATTTCAGATAACCACAATTTCCTGAAGAAAGCAAGTTATGGTACACTTTCAGTTCCCTTCAAACTTCATGATTCATTCTCTATTAATTTCAGGCTGTCTTATGTGGAAAAAAAATTTCAGTGCCTAGCCTGGCTTTGCTCCCATTCTAGTTTCAAAGAAATGCAAAAGTTGATTATAAAGTCACATCAGAATGCCAGGTTTTCTCATAAATGACTTTACAGCTGTGGCCACCTAAAGCATGACCGGAAAAGCCTGTCTTGGTTTTAAGACAGTTGTTATGAAAGAAGGCTTAATTGGCAGTTGATTTATCCACAGCTCTGAAGTGAAGATCCACATGGATAAAGAAAATTCATGTATAACCCCCAAATTTCATGCCAATGTAAACAACAAGAGAGTAAAACCACCAGATAAAATTCCCATCTCTGGCCTGGCTTGCTCTTTGATGGATGTATTAATGAGCAGTGAAATGGGAGAGGAGTCAGAAGTGGGAAAGTGTCTGGGTGAACAAGAACTCTAGCAAATCTATAGCTTGGATAAGAGTATGGATAGAATGGCACAGCAAGAAATCCAGAATCACTGTGACTGATTAGCCGTAGTTTTGCTGTTGAGAAAATTATCTTCCTTATTAACACACCTTAGACCCAGAATGATTTTCATCACTGAACTCAGCTATGGTATTTTTCTTCTGGCATACAATCAATCTCCTGGGGTGATAATTGTTTTGTCCCAAGGATTACTCAACTATACACACACAAACTCTGTACAAACATGGGCCAAGAAAGCACACTTGTCACATAAATAATAAAGCCAAACATGCTAATCCTTTGCTGCCTTTTCAGTGATCCATCAGGGAAGTTTTGCCAAATAGACCAGAGTCAAGTCAATGTTATAGTTTTAAAATGAGAAGAAACTCCAGGCATAAAAGTGTGCCAGTTTCCTAGCCAACAATGCTGATAGACAAATATGTCTGTAAGATTAATTCTCTTTATGGAGCACAGTGGTCTCTGAACTTTTTGAAATAACCCTATCAAAAAAAAAAAAAAAACCTGGAGGATTCATCCCCAGTATTGGCTATATAAATAAAAATTTTTATATGTATGTGATATCAACCTACTCTAAAAACATGTTCTTGATGTAATAATGTTTAAAAGAATTTAAAATGATATGACCAACAATAAAATAATATTTATGAACATCATGCAAGTTTTCACATTTCTGTCCTCCACTGATAATATCCTAATACATTATATTGATATATACTTAAAGTATGATATGTTGTTAAACATAGTAGAGATAAATTCACATTTTAAAATACCTGTGTTGAGGAACTTCCCTGGTGGTCCAGTGGCTAAGACTTCACACTCTCAATGCAGGAGGCCCAGGTTTGATCCCTGGTCAGGGAACTAGATCCCACATGCCACAACTAAGAGCTTAAAAGTCACAGTGAAGACTCAAGATCCCGAGTGCTGCAACTGAGAACTGCCACAGTCTAATAAAAAAATAAAATATTGTTAATAAATAAATAAAATAGTTACACTGATACTCAAGACTTTTAATGACTTCTTGTCAGACCTTCTTAATGTGACTGACAAAAAGCTACTAGAAGTGATAACTCTACCACGCTCTTTCTTCATCTTTTATTATTAATTTTACCTTACATTTGCGCTTTCTGTGCAAGACATTTTACCAGCCATTTGCTCCATAACTGTAAAGGTTAATTTAGTAAATACACAAGTGAAAATATATAAATAACATAAAAATATGATCCAAAATCCACAGAAGAGGATAAGGAATTACAATGCACTACAGTATATTGGCAGTAATCAATAACATGAGGGCACCGTTTCCAACTGCCCATGATGTGGAATTCCACTTCCTACAACACAGCTTCTCCATCAACTGACAAATGGACATGTGGAGGTGAACATCACCATTAGTTCATATACTAGTTTATATAGTTATATTAGCTATATAAGCAACAAAAGAAAATATAGATAAACTGGGATTCCCCAAAATTTTAAAACTTTTGCACATCAAAGGACACTATCAACAGATTGAAAAGGCAGCTCACAAAACAGAATATTTGCCAATCATGAATCTGATAAAGAATTATTATCTAGAATATATAGAAATTCCCATAACTCACCACCACAACAAAAACAATGTGAACGTGGGCAAAGGATCTGAATGGACATTTTTTCAAAGAAGACATAAAAATAGTCAGTAAGCACGTGAAAAAAATATCAACATCATTAATCATTGGTGGTGGTGGTGGTTTAGTTGCTAGGTCATGTCTGACTCTTTGTGACTCCATGAACTAAAACAGACCAGGCTCCTCTGTCTGTGGGATTTCCCAAGCAAGAAAACTGGAGTGGGTTGCCATTTCTTACTCTAGAGGACCTTCTCAACTTGGGGATCAAATCTGCATTTCCTGCATTGCACATAGATTCTTTACTGACTGAGGCACAGGGAAGCCCCATTAATTATTAGGAAAATGCAAATCAAAATTAGAATGAAATACTACCTCACATCCATTAGGCTAACTGTTATTTTTTTAAAAATAACAATTTTTTGTTTTAAAACTTTTTAATTTAAAAAAGTAACATTTTTTTAAAAAAATAGTAATGTGTTAATGAGGGTATGCAAATATTAGAACACCCATGCGTTGTTGGTGGTTATATAAAATAGTTCAGTCACTGTGGAATACTTAAACATAAAATTACCACATGATCCAGCAATTCCAATTCTAAGAATATACCCCAAAGAATTAAAAACAAACTAAAACAGATACTTAAATGCCAGTGTTCATGGCAACATTATTCATAATAATCAAAAGGTAGAAACAACCCAAATGAATGAACAGATAAACAAATGTGTACACCCGCACAGTGGAATATTCAGCCCTAAGAAGAAATGAAATTCTGATACATGCTACAACATGGATGAACTGTGAAAATATAATGCCAAATGAAATACACCAAGCACAAAAGGATAAATATCATACACTTCCATTTGTATGAGGTAGCTAGAGTAGGAAAATTCACAGAGACATAAAGTAGAATAGAGGTTACCATGGGCTGAGGCAGACCCTTATGGCAGAAAGTGAAGAAGAACTAAAGAGCCTCTTGATGAAAGGGAAAGAGGAGAGTGAAAAAGTTGGCTTAAAACTCAACATTCAAAAAATGAAGATCACGGCATCCAGTCCCATCACTTCTTGGCACATAGATGCGGAAACAATGGAAACCATGACAGATTCTATTTTCTTGGGCTCCAAAATCACTGCAAATGCTGACTGCAGCCATGAAATTAAAAGACACTTGCTCCTTGGAAGAAAAGCTATGGCCAACCCAGGCAGCATATTAAAAAGCAGGGACATTACTTTGCTGACAAAGGTCTGTCTAGTCAAAGCTATGGTTTTTCCAGTAATAATGTATAGATGTGAGAGTTGGACTATAAAGAAAGCTGAGTGCCAAAAAATTGATGTTTTTGAACTGTGGTGTTGGAGAGGACTCTTGAGAGTCCCTTGGACTGCAAGAAGATCAATCCTAAAGGCAATCAGTCCTGAATATTCATTAGAAAGACTGATGCTGAAGCTGAAACTCCCAATACTTTGGTCACCTGATGCAAAGAACTGATTCATTGGAAAAGACCCTGATGCTGGGAAAGATTGAAGGCAGGAGGAGAAGGGGATGACAGAGGATGAGATGGTTGGACGGCATCACCAACTCAATAGACATGAGTATGAGCAAGCTTTGGGAGTTGGTGATTAACAGTGAAGCCTGGCGTGCTGTAGTTCATGGGGTTGCAAAGAGCTGGACATGACTGAGCAACTAAACTGAGCTGAACTGATGGGCTGAGAGGAAGGAGAAATGGAATCACTGTTTAATAGGTACAGGTGATATGATCACCTCCCAGACATTGAAAGGTTTAGGTTTGACTTGGGATTGTCATACACATGATACCTCTAGGGTTTTAGGAGTGCATGGCACAGTGGTGCCCTAAAGTGTTGTTTAGAAAAGGGGGTGAATGGGTCTGAAGTTTTTTAAATCATTTTGAAACAGTATATTACTACCTGCGTTCAAAACCCCACAGTGGGAACAAATAGTTTCAGGATTTAGTACTAATATTCAAGTGCATCTTTCTTGGCATATCTAGAAAAGGTTAAGTTTGCCAGTTGATGTACCATCTTGTTAGTCAAGACACTAAAAATCTGTTATTTTTTTCTGAGTCAAAAATGGTAACAAAGAATTGTTGAATGGGCAGAGGGGCCTTAAGACTCCAAGATCAAACTCACACTCCTAATTAATTAATTAATCAAAATGTACTGCAAATTATTCTGTGCCAAGTAAATGGATACCAGGGGCTAAAAGGTGAAGTGAGGTCTCCAAATTCACACAGGCGATTAGTGGGGAAACCAGCATGAGAATCCACAACCCCAAGCAGATTAGACTCCTGATGCAGAGAGTGAATGTGATGTTCCCCAGGTAGGGGAAATAAGCATGTGGGATCCAGTTTAGGCGTGGCTGGGACTACTGGGCTCCACAGAGCAGTATGTTAGCACTCTCAGTGTAGGCTGAGATGTTTATGACATCTTTACATGAAGTAGAGGAAAGAAGTGAATAAACTAAGAAAAATGTGATATCACCATCATGTCATGTCATTTTGTGTGGGCTCCTGTAGTCTGCTTTTCTCAGAACATTTCACAGTATCTACTATTTTGGATCTGCCGAAGGCAAAACTTACATTGTCTTATGTACACATATAATACAATGCATAAACTGTACATAGATATTTATATATTTATTTTCCTCTCCATTTACAAATCAATCATACTTGCTCTAAAAACTCATGTTACATAGTGAGCGTTTTGGGATTTCAAATGTTTTCCAAAATGAGGAAAACAAAACCCACTTCCCTTAATAAGCTGTTTCTGGCTCATTTTTAAACATAACATGTAAATATAGCAAATGAATCTAAAGGAAAGAAACAAAACTAAGAAAAAATATACATATACACACACAGATGTATGTATGAAAAAGCAAAAAAGTGTTAGTTGCTCAATCGTGTCCAGCTCTTTGCGACCCCATGGACTATAGCCTGCCAGACTCCTCTGTCTGTTGGATCTCCCAGGCAAGAACACTGGAGTGGGTAGCCATTCCCTTCTCCAGGGGATTTTCCTGACCCAGAGATTGAGCCCAGGTCTCCTGCACCACAGGCAGATTCTTGACCATCCAAGTCATCAGGGAAGCCCTGAATTTTTATATACATATTTATTTATTTATATTTCCATTTGATTGATAATTCTCATTCCTTCTCTCCTACTCTCTACACATCCTCATCTGTTTATGTTATTTCTGATTTCAGGTTCCCCGAGTGAAATTCTGTAGGCTATAAGCTAAATCACTGACAAACACTGGCCAGGTTAAACCGTGTTACAGGAACAATGAGAAGGCCCAGTTTCTCTGAACAGGCATGAAGTGAAAAATCTTCACCACTGGATATTTCATGGCAACTGAAAGCAGCCTACCCCTAATGATCAGGAGCCATGCCCTCCCCTGCCGCCTTCCACATGGAACCACTTTGTGTGCTCTCTCCAGGAATGGTGCAGAGCTGGGAAAGTCTTCCAAAGGTCACCTTTCCCTAAGGCCTCCCAGCAGTTTCTAAAGCATTCCAGAATTGTATTTCCCAATTCTTTAAAATGTTCTGAGCAACTGACAGATCTCTGATGTATACAGGAAAAAATGTTAGAGTCAATGAGTCTTAATTCTACTCTTATGCCAATCTCTGTTTAAGGCAAGGATCCCTTTTAAAGTCAAATTCAGCTTTGGTTTTCTTTATTCTTGCATTCTGATAACTCTTTAGGAAGTCGGAATTAAGGGGAGGCCAGGCCACAGGTTAAAAGAAGAATTATGTCCATTTTGAATAGAGACTTTGAGACAACAAAATGATCATTTAATGTCTATATTAGATTCCTTCCTGAATTCAGCCTTTAGGCGATCGGTTTACTAAAGGATTCTAAAAGCATTTGGCCTTTATGTGAATGGGAGGAAGCTCCACAGAGTTTCAAACTATAATGAAATCAGAAGGGTCATAAACCTTGTGCTGTAGACATTAATTAAGGGCCAGCTTACTCCACAGCAGAGGAAATGCTGGGATAGCAGGTGTGTTTGGGGGAGGAACACGACTGCCTGGGAAGCAGCTGGACTTGGCAGCCCTTGTACTGAGAACAGAGATAACAAATCCCCAGCATAGGGGCAGTTTGACCATTCCTTTGACCCCTGCATGCCTTAACTAAACTCCTTTGTTTTTTGTCAAGTCCCCCTCAACATGCAAAAAAACATGTTTTCCTACCTTTCAAAGAAAATAAGTCTGCTTCTCATTCTCTCCCCTCCCCCACACCTGGACTGGACCTCATTTGTCTTGAGACAGAAGAGGGCTCAGTGCAACACGTGATCATATTTAATGGTCTACAAAATTACTTCTGTGAAACATCTACCTACTTGCCACAGCTTGATTTACTGCATCGCCTGGAAATAACAAATGTAATTACTTTGGAATCAACATAATATGAGGCCAGATTGCCTTAACATTCCTTTCGCTTGAGAGGAACTTAATATGAATGGGAACCAGCTGTCTGTCAGTCATCATGTGCATTTGGTCAGCTTTCATGACTGATGACAGTATGGCTCTTTTGGAAAATACTTTAAAGTCACATAATTGTAATGGCCATTTTTTTCTCTGACAGCTTTCATACCTACAATGAATCATGTAAAGCACAGGTATCTTACCTGAAACCAAGAGATAACTCAGTGTTTTCAAATGGTTGTCTCCCCTGGAATCGTTTCCCCCAAGCTTATGTTTTGGATTTCTTTAATAAAAGAGGTAGTATGTTCTTATTCAAGAAGAGAAAACAAATGAAACTTGTGACTTTATAACGAGAGAAATTCCCTAAAGCTTTGAATGGCAAGAAGGGTCTTCAGAGTATGTGTGTATGTGTGTGTGTATAAATGTTGATTTAATTAGTCTTTATTTCATATCTACTAATGATAAAATTTTTTAAATGAACGAACATTTTGGGGGTCTCTACACCATCTACATTCACTTTCTTATTTAACCTTCACAACAACGATTGCACTTTGAGTTAGGTAATGAGACCTGCTTCTTTGCAAAGAGAATGCTGAAAGTTAGTGACATGAGTAACTTTCCCAAGGTCACAGAACTAGTTAGTAATGAAGTTGAAAGTAAGATCTAGGCCTCATTGATTCAAGTCAGTAAGAAAACCCTTAATGAAAGAATTGAGAAAAACTGGCAAATGCAACTCATTATACAAAACCTGGTATCTCTATAATTGCAACAACTAATTAGCATAATACAGAAAGTTGATCCCATTTATAAATCAGAGTACTGAGAGTATGACAGACTCTCAGTAGATCAATGAAACTAGAGTACAATTGCATGTGTGGATATTTGATATATGACAGAGGTGTAATTACAACAGAAAAAGGAAGGGCTAATAGCAAGTTGTGATCAGAAAATAAGATACCCATATGATTCCCTACTTAATACTATTACATATTAAAAATAAACCAGGGAGATTAAAAACCTAAACGTGGAAAGCAAACTTTTATGCACTCTAGAAGAAAATAAAGGAGACAAAATGATGTTAAAGTATATTCTTAAAACACAGAAAAGCACAAACGACATAAGGAAAGATTACTAGATACACTACGTTAAAAATAAGCTTTTTGTACAATAAGATTCAATCGCAAATAGTGACGATGCAAGTCACAGACTGGGAGAAAATATTTGTAACACATGTACCTAACAAAGAATTAGCACCCAGAACATATAAAAAACGCATGGAAATCAATCACCCAACAGAAAAATGGGCAGCTCAAAAACAGGAAATCCACTGGTCACTTAATATAATACGTGAAAAGATTTTTAACCTTATTAGGAATGAGGTAAAGAAAACAATGAGGTATCAGTTCACAGTTACCAAACTGGCAAATTTTTAGAGTATGAAAACACCTAATATTGGCCAGATACAATACAACAGGAATTTTCATTTACTGCTGATAAAACTTGGAGAAGGAAACGGCAACTGGAACAACCACTTGGGAGCATGATTCGGCATGTCTAGAAAAGGTGAAGATACACACAGCCCATCTAGTAAATCTGCTCATATGTATATATCTTAGAGAAACTCTCTAACATGCACAAAAGAAGAAATTTTAAAATGTAACTGCCACTTACAGTTATGTTTATGGAAACAAAACAACAGAGAGCCCAGTATATTTAAATTTTAAAAGGATATATTTTGATAGATTCATAAAATGTAACACTTTTAGCAACTAAAATGAACAAACTAAATCTAGCTATTTATGGCAACATGGATAAATCTCAAAAATATAACATTGACAAAAGAGAGTTGCAAAGCATTTGTACAGTATAATATATACAGTCCAAAACCAAGCAAAAACATATTATCAAAACAACTTATGGAAATTTATGCTTTACTGAACAGTGAAAGATTGTTTATACTTATTTAACAGTATAAAATCATGCATACAAAAAAGAAAAAAAACACACTAGAAGCGCTTCTCTCTGAAGAGAAACAGATAGGAATCAAATCAGGGGGTTTCAAATCAGGGGCTTTGAATTTTTTCTTTAAAAAAAAAATCTGAAATGAATATGGTATTGGTTGTTGTTGTTTATGCACTAAGTTATGTTCGACTCCTTTTGTGACCCCATGAACTGCAGCCCACCAGGCTCCTCTATCCATGGGATTTCTCAGACAAGAATATAGAAGTGGGTTGCCATTTCCTTCTCCAGGGGATCTTCCTAACCCAAGGATCGAACCTGCATCTCCTGCTTGACAGGTGGATTCTTTGTAACTGAATCACCTGGGAAGCCCATGGTGTTAGTTGATGATGTAAATAAAGAGACAGAAAAGAGGAAGAAGGCAGAAGGGAGAGATGGATGGATAAAAGGAAGGATGAAAGGAAACATGGCAGGGATGGGGCAGGAAGGAAAAGAAGAAAAAATATTTAGAGCATATAAAACTCTAGATCAAATATTGAGATTCTGTCTTTCCAGGGTAGAGTCATTTAAATTTTAAAAAGATTAAAAGAGAATTTCCAGATTATTTGAAACATAATGAACAAATGGAGCTAGTTATGATATGAATAACTCATATCATAACTAATTTAGGTCACTAATTTAGGTCAACTAGGGGAAGATCAATTTCACTTAGGTCCAGAAATTTTGAGAATTTAAAGGCATGCAATTATAAAACTTACTTTGGGCCTACAGCTCTTCAAACTAATTGTAACAGTTAACCTTTTTGTGAGTGGCAGGTTTTGACTTGAAACCTGAAGCTCTTTGGTCTCTGTGTACCCACTCCCCTCTCTCACTTGTACCCCAAAGGCAATTTTCCTTCCTTTCATCCAGAAACAATAATTTTTTTAAAAAATCTATGAGCTAAGTGCCTAATTAAAAAAATCTGCATGTGTATATTTCCCTTTACTATTATTCTATATATACTGTTTTTAACCATTCATCTTGGGGCTTCCCAGGTGGCACTAGAGGCAAAGAAGCTGCCTGCCAATGCAAGAGACATAAGGGATGAGGGGTCATCTCTTCCTGGGATGAAAACATCTCCTGGAAGAAGTCATGGCAACCCAATCCAGTATTCTTGCCTGCAGAATCCCCATGGACAGAGGAGCCTGGAGGGCTACAGTCCACTGAGTCACAAAGAGTCAAATATAACTGAGTTAACTTATTATAGAAAATAGAAATAATCAGTGAACAGTGAAACACTGTATTTTTATCAAAATAAGATAATACTCTCAATAGTCCTATACTTTTCCAGTTCACATTCATTATATTTATTTCAAA
Organism: Madoqua kirkii; assembly: GCA_006408675.1. NCBI lineage: Eukaryota > Metazoa > Chordata > Mammalia > Artiodactyla > Bovidae > Madoqua > Madoqua kirkii. Next base: position 21,633 of record SJYC01042768.1, read on the forward strand.
AAATGTTCATCTCGCCTTACATGAGAACTTAAATTCTATTCATGGACCAAATGTTCCACTGAAGACTGATCTATCTAAATCAAGCCCATACTCTGCACCTAGTTGTTCCATTCCTTGCGCCTCTTCTTATCCGGAACAACCCCTTTGCTTTAATGACGCTGAACTGTCATCTTACAGGATATACCACCTTCTGAATTTGTCTGATTTCTTCTCTGTGGTGAAATTTAGCTTGTTCCTTACTTCATACTGAGAGCTATAAGGATTCTCTGTGGATTTAAGTTAACCTCATGTGGCTACACAGTACCATAAGCAATGTTACCAACTTCATTTTACATCACCTAAGAAAACACAATGTACTATCTAGTTGCCTACCATTGATGATACTAAGATTAAGCACTATATTAGGGTGGTGATCATTTGATTTCTCTATTTAAATAGCAGTATTTTCCCCTTTACAACCTGAAAGTAATCTGTGTAGTGTTACTCTGGGGTTATACAAGTGTTTCATCATAAACCTTCACTAAATTGATAACTGACAACCGATAATCCTCCTGAATTAGTAATTTCATTACATCACTGGTCTAGATAACAAGGAATAAAGCAAGTGAAAATCCATGCTCTCAGTTTATCATCTAGTGGGAAAAAGACATCAATAGACATCAAAAATTGGAAAAATACATGTCAAGTCTACTTCAATTTTTAAAAATTAGAAAAATATGGCATGAAGTGTGCCATGTGCTCAAGAGTGCTATAGGAACAAATTTAGCTGGGAAGCAGTGAGGACCTTCCCTGATCACCCTGCGGAGAGATGACCTCACAAGCAAGTGTTGCCCCTCATACTTGATGGTCTATCTCACCTAATATACTCAACTCAGAACAACTCAGGGTTCTGAGAGTAAGAGTATATGCTAGTTTTCTGGGGGTAATGTAACAAAATACCGCAAATTCAGTAGCTTAAAACAACAGAAATTTCTTCTCTCGCAGCTTCTGACCTTCTTGGTAGCTGCGCACAGTCCTTGGTTTGGAGACACACGTCTTCAGTCACTTCAAACACCACCTTGTCTTCATTTGAGCTCCCATTCTGTGTCTCAAGGCTCCCTCTCCTTTCTTTTATAAGATGTTAGAACTGAACTGAGTCACAGGATTCAGGGCCCACGCTAAAACCAGGATCATCTCATCTCAAGATCCTTCACTGAACCACATCTGCCCACATGCTGTTTCCAAATAAGATCAGAGGCCAAGTACTAGGACTTCCCTGATAGCTCAGACGGTAAAGGATCCACCTGCAATGAAGAAAATCTGTGTTCAACCCTGGAGACAGTAAGACCTTCTGGAGAAGAGAATGACAACCCATTCCAGTATTCTCGGCTGGTGAATTCCAAGGACAGGGGAGCCTGGTGGGCTACAGTCCAGGGGATCTCAAACAGCTGAACATGACTGAGGGACTAACACTTTCACTTTCACAGGTATCAGGGGTACCTTATCTTATTGGGACCATATTCAACTATGGACCAAGAGAGTACAATACAGGCTTCATCTCTGGTTCTTAAGGATAAGGGGAAATCAGATATGAAGGGAACATTTCATGCAAAGATGGGATCAGTAAAGAACAGAAATGCTATAGACCTAACAGAAGCAGAAGATATTAAGAAGAGGTGGCAAGAATACACAGAAGAACTGCACAAAAAGATCTTCTGGACCAAGATAATCATGATGGTGCGATCACTCACCTAGAGCAAGACATCCTGAAAGGTGAAGTCAAGTGGGCCTTAGAAAGCATCACTACGAACAAACCTAGTGGAGGTGCTGGAATTCCAGTTGAGCTATTTCAAATCCTGAAAGATGATGCTGGTGAAAGTGCTGCACTCAATATGCCAGCAAATTGGAAAACTCAGCAGTGGCCTCAGGACTAGAAAAGGTCAGTTTTCATTCCAATCCCAAAGAAAGGCAATGCCAAAGAATGCTCAAACTACCACACAATTGCACTCATCTCACACTCTAGCAAAGTAATGTTCAAAATTCTCCAAGCAAGGCTTTAGCAGTACATGAACTGTGAACTTCCAGATGTTCAAGCTAGTTTTAGAAAAGGCAGAGGAACCAGAGATCAAATTGCCAACATCTACTGGATCATTAAAAAAGGAAGAGCATTCCAGAAAAACATCTATTTCTGCTTTACTGACTATGCCAAAGCGGTTGACTGTGTGGATTACCAGAAACTGAGGAAAATTCTAAAAGAGACTGGAATACCAGACCACCTGATCTGCCTCTTGAGAAATCTATATGCAGGTCAGGAACCAACAGTTAAAACTGGACATGGAACAACAGACTGGTTCCAAATAGAAAAGGAGTACATCAAGGCTGTATATTTTCACCCTGCTTATTTAATTTATATGCATGAGAAATGCTGGGCTGCATAAAGCATAAGCTGGAATGAAGATTGCTGAGAGAAATATCAATAACCTCAGATATGCAAATGACACCACCGTTATGGCAGAAAGTGAAGAACTAAAGAGTCTCTTGATGACGTTGAAAGAGGAGAGTGAAAAAGTTGGCTTAAAGCTCAACATTCAGAAAACTAAGATCATGGCATCCAGTCCCATCACTTCATGAGAAGTAGATGGAGAAACACTTGAAATAGTGGCTGACTTTATTTTGGGGGGCTCCAAAATCACTGCAGATGGTGACTGCAATCATGAAATGAAGAGATACTTACTCTTTAGAAGGAAAGTTATGACCAACCTAGACAGCATGCTGAAAAGCAGAGACATTACTTTGCCAACAAAGGTCTGTCTCGTCAAGGCTATGGTTTTTCAAGTAGTCATGTATGGATGTGAGAGTTGGACTCTAAAGAAAGCTGAGCACTGAAGACTTGATGCTTTTGAACTGTGGTGTTGGAGAAGACTCTTGAGAGTCCCCTGGACTGCAAGGAGAACCAACCATTCCATTCTAAAGGAAATCAGTTCTGAGTGTTCATTGGAAGGACTGATGTTGAAGCTGAAACTCCAATACTTTGGCCACCTGTTGCAAAGACCTGACTCATTTGAAAAAACCCTGATGCTGGGAAAGATTGAAGACAGGAGAAGAAGGGGACAATAGAGGATGAGATGCTTGGATGATATCGCTGACTCAATGGACAAGAGTTTGAGTAAACTCCGGGAGTTGGTGATGGACAGGGAGGCCTGGTGTGCCGTGGTCCATAGGGTCTTGAAGAGTCAGACAGAACTGAGCAACTGAACTGAACTGACTGAACTAGTCTTGCCTGCACATACAGGCATACAGACATACAGACATACAGACTATAGTGGGTTTTGGAAACTGTTTCAGAGACAGATAGGGTTGTAGAAATCAGAACTCCATAACATGGAATTTAAATGGACAGGTGATAGTGAATTGGGAAAAACTCAGCCCTTCTCCTGTCTTTCTCCTTTACTCTCATATGACTACCACATTCACATTTTTGACACTAGAGTGTGAGAGTTTTTCCCACACCAGGTGGGTGTCCCACAATTTAACTCAATGCTGACTCTGTCTACCTGGAGATACTGTCATATCCCACAGCTCTGCAAGACTGTCCCCAGTTTCAGACGCAATCGTGTAGTTCCCCTGGTTACTCACAACTTCTGTTTGACAGCCACACATCAGAGGTTCCCATTACCTGCTCCTCACTGGGTTCCATTATTTGCTGGAATAGCTCACAAAACTCAGGGCAACACTTAGACCTACCAGTTTTATTAAGGAATATAACAAAGGATATATATGAATAGAGTCTTCCCACGTGGTGCTAGTGGTAAAGAACCCGCCTGCCAATGCAGGAGACATAACCAATGCAGGTTCAATCCCTGGGCAGGGAAGATGCCCTGGAGGAGGGCATGGCTACAGTCCATAGGATCGCTAAGAGTCAGACACAGCTGAAGCAACTTAGGACACATGCACGCATATTTGTATAGCCAGATGAAGAGACACATAAGGCAAAGTCTGGGAGGATCCTGAGCACAGGAGCTTCTGTCCCCATGGAGCTGGGGTATGTCTCCCTCCTGGAGTGTGGATGTGTTCACCAAGCTTTCCAAACCCACACGATTGGGATTTTATGGAGGTTTGCTCATAGATACACGATCAATTACTAACTCCATTACCAGCTCCTCTCCCCTCTCTGGAGAATGGAGAGTAGGGCTAAAACTTCCAAGCTTCTGATTATGACATGGTCTTTGTGGTAACAAGCCCCATCCAGAATCCACCAACAATCACCTCAATAGAACAAAAGACATTCCTATCACCTAGGAAATTCCAAATTATTTAGGAGCTCTTTGTAAAGAATCCAAGATCAAAGACCAAATATTAGAACAAATGATACTCCTGTACTCTTATCATTTAGGAATCTATAAGGATTTTAGGAGCTCTCTGCCAAGAATCAGTGTCAGAGACCAATATATATTTTTCTATTATCTCACAGATGGTGTCTCCACCTCAGTACAAAGATGGCAGCTATCCAGTTGCATCATTAGCAATAAAATGTAACATGGTAAAGTTCTTCAAAACCATTTCTTTGGAATAAATAGTCAATTCCTCCAAACTGTTCACATGGCTACTTTATTCAATAAAACAAATTTTAGTCTGATTTGAGGCTTATTCTTAAGAAATCTGAATGAATTAAATGTGAGTTGATGAAGTGCCCTGGTGCTGAATTTACCCATCAGTAAATACCTAAACGAGTTGCAGTATCACTTTTCTAGCCTTAGAAGTAAGTATTTGATCACACAGCTGGTTCTAATGATCTCTAGATAAAAGAAAGAAGTTAATTTCATCAGTTAAAAATATTAAGAGAACATTACTGAGATGCTTAACATATGTTGTTGTGCATAAAATACCAAAAAATTAGAGATAGGAGGATTGATTTTATACTCAGAAATTCCTTACAGTTGATGTCATAATCTGCTTGAACTTTATATTTTGACTGTGACATTATCTTATTTTTAAAGATTAGGTAAGTGACATATAAAGCTAGAAATAAAAAGGGGATCTCTAAACCCCAAGATCCTATGGAAAGGAGACATAACTTAAGCAAGTGTGGTCAGTTAACATATACACATATACAGAAACAATTTTATGTTGTTGTGCATAAAATACCAAAAAATTAGAGATAGGAGGATTGATTTTATACTCAGAAATTCCTTACAGTTGATGTCATAATCTGCTTGAACTTTATATTTTGACTGTGACATTATCTTATTTTTAAAGATTAGGTAAGTGACATATAAAGCTAGAAATAAAAAGGGGATCTCTAAACCCCAAGATCCTATGGAAAGGAGACATAACTTAAGCAAGTGTGGTCAGTTAACATATACACATATACAGGAAACAATTACCCAAGTGTTACAAAGAATCCAGTCAAAACTTAATTCTACCCTGCTAAGTGTATGCCAAAAACCATATGTTTTACTACAATAAAGATTATATGAAACATCCCCAGAATCCGGACCAAAGTACATAGGAATTATTTTGACAAAATATAAAGTAGTCAGTCATATTGTAATTTTTTGCATCAGTCATCTTGGTAAAATGCTAAGTACCTTCAGAATAATATAAAAACCTAACATATCAGCTCTGCCATTTAATAGCCAAAGGTTACAGAAAAAAATCTCCTAAACAATGTGACTTACAGCTTCTTCAACTGAAAAACTGAATCACAGTCCCCATCTTGCAAGGTTGTTGGAAGGTTATAAATAATGTGGGTAAAATGTCTGATTTTGAATGCTCACTGTTATTCTTAGGCTGTGGCCTTTCATCAAGTAAACCTGATAATTCATACTTAGGTACATTTGGCTACCTCATGTAACTCTCCATAAAAAAAAAATAGTGAATATTTCAATAATAATTTGTAGATTGCATTTTAACATAGAAAGATGGCTTTTAAAAATATATTTATTGAATTGCAATCAAAGAGAAGTGTGGTGTTCACCATGTGGCGCTCAGAGACATACGGCACTCCTATTCCCCTTCCAGAAAGGACTTGTTGCCCAGCTGTGAGGGATGTAGTGCCCTCTGAGCCTCCAGCTGGTAGTCCATCAGAGCCTGCCTCGGTCTTCCAGCAGACGTCACACCACCTGTAGGGCGGCCCCCGGCAGATGACTGAGCCAGAAAGTGGCAGCTAAGGGCGTGCTTTTCTTGCAGCAGCTTCCAGCCACCGACTGAACAAAGCAGAGATACAAAGTTCCGCCATTTCCGCTCAGCGCAGCATCCCTCAACTGGGCATGCTGTGTTCTGACTTCCCACTTGGCGGGCAAACACTTTTCTAGGCTGGCACACAAACTAACAGCACTCTCTGCCCACTCCTAATTCTCACGCCCATTCACGGTTTCTCTCCCCAACAAATATTTCGCTCTTCTAACTACCCCAGCATCTGCTTCCAGAGAACTCAAATTGTGACACCTAGCTCTTTCAGAGATTTATGTTACGAAAAACAGTAACAACAACAAGCTTGGACAGAAAAATCAATGGAAATGTGGTTCTTCATTACTTTGCCTAAAACATCTCAGACAGGCATCTCTTCTATTTTTTTCCCTCCAGCTTTATTGAGATATAACTGATATATAACTTTAACATGTTGATTTGATATACTTATATATTGCAAAACAATTACCAACAGACCTTCAACCCATCACAGAATTACCATTTCTTTTTTGTGGTGAGAACAGATCTATTCTCTTAGCAATTCTTAAGTGCATAATACAGTGTTATTAACTATAATCTAATGCTCTGCATTATGGGACTTCCCTGGTGGCTAAGATGGTAAAGTGTCTGCCTACAATGCAGTAGACCTGGGTTTAATCCCTGGGTCGGGAAGATCTCCTGGAGAAGGAAATGGCAACCCACTCCAGTATTCTTGCCTGGAAAATCCCACGGACAGAGGAGCCTGGTAAGCTACAGACCACGGGGTCACAGAATCGGACACGACTGAGCGACTTCACTTCACTAATGCTGTATATTAGAACCCCAGAATTTATTCATCTTACAACTGGAAATTTTGCTCCTTTGGCCAACATTTTCCCACTTCCTCCAGCCCTCAGCTCCTAGTAACTACCTCTATTCTAAATGAATAATTCAGTCTGCAAACGTGTTAAACCAATGTATAAAAAAGATCTTCAGGACCAAGATAATCATGATGGTATGGTCACTTACCTAGAGCAAGACATTCTGGAATGTGAAGTCAAGTGAGCCTTAGAAAGCATCACTACGAAGAAAGCTAATGGAGGTGATGGAATTCCAGTTGAGCTATTTCAGATCCTGAAAAATGATGCTGTGAAAGTACACCACTCAATATGCCAGCAAATTTGGAAAACTCAGCAGTGGCCACAGGACTGGAAAAGGTCAGTTTTCATTCCAATCCCAAAGAAAGGCAATGCCAAAGAATGCTCAAACTACCACACAATTGCACTCATCTCACACTCTAGCAAAGTAATGTTCAAAATTCTCCAAGCCAGGCTTCAGCAATATGTGAACCATGAACTTCCAGATGTTCAAGCTGGTTTTAGAAAAGGCAGAGGAACCAGAGATCAAATTGCCAACATCTGCTGGATCATCGAAAAAGCAAGAGAGTTCCAGAAAAACATCTATTTCTGCTTTATTGACTATGCCAAAGCCTTTGACTGTGTGGATCACCACAAACTGTGGGAAATTCTGAGAGAGATGTAATACCAGACCATCTGAACTGCCTCTTGAGAAACCTATATGCAGGTCAGGAAGCAACAATTAGAACTAGACTGGTTCCAAATAGGCTATATATTGTCACCCTGCTTATTTAACTTATATGCAGAGTACATCATGAGAAATGCTGGGCTGGAAGAAGCACAAGCTGGAATCAAGATTGCCGGGAGAAATACCAATAACCTCAGATATGCAGATGACACCACCTTTATGGCAGAAAGTGAAGAGGAGCTAAAAAGCCTCTTGATGAAAGTGAAAGAGGAGAGTGAAAAAGTTGGCTTAAATCTCAACATTCAGAAAATTAAGATCATGGCATCTGGTCCTGTCACTTCATAGCAAATAGATGAGGAAACAGTGGAAACAGTGCCAGAATTTATTTTGGGGGGCTCCCAAAATCGCTGCAGATAGTGATTACAGCCATGAAATTAAAAGATGCTTACTCCTTGGAAGAAAAGTTATGACCAACCTAGATAGCATATTCAAAAGCAGAGACATTACTTTGCCAACAAAGGTCCGTCTAGTCAAGACTATGGTTTTTCCAGTGGTCATGTATGGATGTGAGAGTTGAACTGTGAAGAAAGCTGAGCACCGAAGAATTGATGCTTTTGAAGTGTGGTGCTGGAGAAGACTCTTGAGAGTCCCTTGGACTGCAAGGAGATCCAACCAGTCCATTCTGAAGGAGATCAGCCCTGGGTGTTCTTTAGAAGGAATGATGCTAAAGCTGAAACTCCAGAATTTTGGCCACCTCATGTGAAAAGTTGACTCATTGGAAAAGACTCTGATGCTGGGAGGGACTGCAGGCAGGAGGAAAAGGGGACGACAGAGGATGAGATGACTAGCATCACCAACTCGATGGACGTTGAGTTTGAGGGAACTCGGGAGATGGTGATGAACAGAGAGGCCTGGCGTGCTGTAATTCATGGGGTCGCAAAGGTCAGACACGACTGAGCGACTGAAGTGAACTGAACTGAACTGAACTGAACTAAATGTTAATATTGTGAGTCTTTTTTCCTGTCTGATCTAATTTGAATTTGCTTGCTACAAGTTAAGGTCACTTCTCCATGTATTCACTGTAAAAATGAAGATAAAAACACTGTGATTCTAGATATTTAAGCCATTCTTTTGCCATTGATTAAGATTCTCAACATATTTAAACAACATCCCTCTGAGGTCTTATTTACTAAGCTATTAATCATTTTTACTGCTTTTCTCTGGATGTTATCCAAACTTCCCACCCTGTATCTGTCTTCAGATAAATTTTCAAACTCATAGCAGATCTCTAATAAGAAGCTGGCTGGGATGGAATAAGAGAGGCAAGCTCCATGTTATAACTCCATTGACAAGGATTAATTTGAAAACTAGCAGCACAAGCTTTCTAGCTATATTTACCTGTTTTATTGGATAATTACATAATCTGATATTTTATTTGTTTATATCCCACTTCATTCTAAAGAGTATTGTGGATGATACTTAAAATGCACCAAGGGGCAGAGATACGTAAGGCAGGACTCCAGGAGAAACACAAAACTTCATGTTTTCCATCAGTTTCAGAGTTTGCTGTTGTTGTTTAGTCGCTAAGTTGTGTCTGACTCCTTCTGACCCCATGGACTCTAGCCTGCCAGGCTCCTCTGTCAGTGGGATTCTCCAGGCAAGAATGCTGGGGTGGGTTGCCATTTCCTTTTCCAGCATATCTTCCTGACCCAGGGATTGAACCTGTGTCTCCTGCATTGGCAGGCAGATTCTTTACCACTGAGCCACCTGGGAAGCCCAGCAGTTCTATAATAAACATCATTAAAATCTTCCCGTTAAAATAAAACAAGAATGGCACTGACACCCACACTGATGTCCCTACAAGTAATAGTAAGTAATAGTGAAGGACACAACACAATGAAAAAAAGACCACATTCTTTTATCTTTCTCTGTTAACCTTTAAAAATAAGTGTCATCCACTCAGCATGCAGTCAGTGCTCCTTGTGAGCCGGCATTCTTGGCCTCGACTATGTGGCCAGATCTGCTTTGCCAGCACAGTCTCCACAATCCCTTCACCCATCCTAAATTCCAGCCAGACTGAACTCAATGCCATTTCTCTCCAAACACGGCTGCTTCCCCTAGCTGTCTGCCTTACTTTCATTTCCAGTGTCCTCAAATGCATTTCTCCCCAGTCAAAATAACTGAAACTGTCCAAAGCCCAATTTGAAATTCCCTTTGCCTGGAAGTCCTTTCCAATACCCACAGTGGTACTTTCTCCCTCCTCTGAATTCCCAGGGCACGCTGCTGCTCTATTTCACTCTACACTCTACTACCTGACCCATATGTGTCTTACATCATATCTCCACGATCAGAAACAACCCTGTATTTGTTCTTCTGACAGCTTTCTGCCAAACAGTCATCCAACACACCATTGAACTGGCAAATAAATGCCGGCACTGAAGTAGGTATTAGAAATATAACCATGATCAAAATTGACTTGGCTCATGTCCTCAAGAAACTTCTAGGCATGAAGAACCACTGAAAAGGCAATGACCACAGTTCCACAGAAGACAGAAGGCTCTTGGGCTGGTGTAAGAGACACAGGCAGGGCTCCTAACTCAGACTTCGGGTACAGAAAACCTTGTTAGAGACTCATATGCAAGCATTTAGCAAGGAGAATTGGCTGGGTAGTAGTTAATTGCTCCTGGTAGAGGAATAGGTTATGAGAACACCAGGAGAGAAACAGCCCTATAATTTCAAAGCTCACTGGGTAGAGGGGAAGTATGAAGATGGCTGGGGTAGCAAACTCAGAGGTGAGGACGAGATATAGGCAGAAGCCAGGTCACATCAGGTCTTTTACACATGAGGAAATCCAGGTATTAGTCTGAGGACAGTGGCAAGCCACTGAAAGACAATCAAAATTTGCATTTTCAAATAATCACTCTGCTTCAGGGCAGAGACTAGGTTGCAAGGCAGCAGAGTAGGGGCTTCCCTGGGGGCAGTGAAGAATCTACCTGCCAATGCAGAAGACACAGGTTCGATCCCTGATCTGGGAAGATCCCACATGCTGCAGAGCAACTAAGCCCATGTGCCGCAGCTATTGAGCCTGTGCTCGAGAGCCCACGGGCTGCAACCTCTGAGCCTGCAAGCCACAACCCCTGATGCCTGTGCTCTCTAGAGCCCACTGCTCACAACAAGAGAAGCCACTGCAACGAGAAGCCTGCACACAGCAGCTGGAGAGTAGCCCCTGCTCACTTCACTACAGGAGAGTCCATGCAGCAACAAAGACCCAGGGCACCCAGAGATAAATAAAACTATGGGGAAAAAAGAACATTGTTTTTAAAAGAGAGAACAAGGTAGAAAACAAAGAGACTGATTAGAAGCCTGGTGCAGTAATCCAGGCCAGTCACAAGTATATGATAGGAGGCTTATACCTATATATTTTAAACAAGTATAATTTGCCAAATTCTAACTCAAATGCATATCTTACCAGCTCTCCCCCTTCTCATCAATAAAATTTTAAGTGAAACTGGCAGAAAATATGTAACTCCCCAGATGATCAAGGGGCCTCTGACTGCCCTATGCCAGACTGCCTCATCCAACATCTGGATTTTTAATACACCTGGCAACACTTAAGCACTGTAACCATAATTACCATGAAGAAACTCATTGAATTTCAAGCGTTGCAGTAGTTCATAGTTCAATCAATCAACAGGGCAAGCCTTTTTATTTTTGCGACGAGCACAATCACAGTACTTAGCTGGTAAGCAGTGAGGACAGCCCTGAGAGAATCTGTGCAAGAAACCCTGCTAAAAAGATGCCATATTCTTCTCCTTACATTCCCTCAACCAGGGGCAAAATTAGCAAGCACTATACTTCTGCCTCTGTGTAAACCTGATTGGGAGATGGGAAACAGTGTAAAGCCTACTACATCAGGAGTTTATCTTTTCGGTCAGAACAAAGCACAGAACTCCCAGCATAATATAAATATGTTTGTGAATGGCAGAAACAAAGAGATGGAAAATATACCACACGATAATCTCCCTAATGGTTACAGCAAATACTCCACAGTTACTAGCAGGTCTCAGAGAGAATGTGTCCTCTTCACTGCAGATAACACAGTAAAGAACTGGGAATCATTTTAATGGCTACCATAGCAACTAATTAATATAAAAAAAAAACCATAAAGAAGCCATTCTGTAAAAAAAGTAACTCTTTTAGGTAAATGTCCTCTCTTACTTAATTGAATCAAAATTAAGTAATTCAACTCACTCAGTTACCTAAGCACACATTTCTTTTAAACCAGATATACAATCATTTTGTCTTGAACTACACACTAAGAAACCTATATCTCTCATGTCGATGTTCTGTGGATTCTTAGCATAGCTGTTATTATTTGGTTCTGTACAGTCTTAACAAATGAGGTATTTTGTTGTGCTTGCTTATAAAACCACATGGGCCACATGTATCGTGTCAGTGTCCTACGAGAAAATATTTGAACCTGATTTGTCTTCCTATTTGAGTCTGAGCTAAAGTGGTTCAAGATTTATATTCTGTGGATTATCCTGACCATGCTTTGCCCAGAGTCTCCAGTTAGGCAGGTCTCCTTGTCTGGCTCCTAAATTTCATTAAGAGGTGACAGTTGTCCCTTTTGCCAGATTATTTTGCTCAGCCAACAGACAAAGGATAAGCTACACAAGGTAACAGATGAAATCAAATTGCAAACCCCTGTTACTTGCCAGGGATAATAACCTTGAATTTCTGTTCCTCAGTAGAAGACTGAAGAATATGCAATCCATTTATTCCTTTAGCTATTGAAAAACCTTCACCAGATTAAGCCCAATAAATGAATTATGTAATTGGATGGCATCATATTGGTTTCCTAGATAAATCTGTTTTCTCTGGATGTGCATTGCCTATCTCTCATCAGTATATGTTGACAAACAATATGAAAAAGAGCCCTATAAAACTCAGGACTGTATTTTCTCTCAGGATGCTGTGAAATAAATACATTGTCTCTTATACCACCCATGACCCCTTAAAGAGAGCCACAAAATAAATTTTTCATAGGTCTTAGTTCTGGAAAGAGCTGTGTTTCTCCCCAGGCAATTGGATTTGCTTTTCTTTTATGGGCACAGTGAAACAAGGACCTGAAAACATCTGTGTCTTGGTATAGGCTGCTAGACAGCTTTTGCCAATTCTGGTGGCACACAGATTCACATTAAACTACTCTGTGTACATTTTTCCTTATTACAAAAGGAAAAACATAGTTATTGGGGGAAAATTGAACTTCTGATAAGAAAAAAGAACATAAAAATTACTTGCATCTCACCACTTCAGAATGGTCACTAAACCCTTCATTACATTTCTTAAAATTTTATTTCTTTGTGTACGTCCTTTATTTTTTCTTACAAAAATGGAATCATGCCTCATATCACTTTGTAACATGTTCTCTTACTTACTATATTGTGAACAAAATTTTATATTATTAAGTGTTCTTCTACAACATTTTCATTGACTGTTGAGAATAAACATCCATAGATCCACCAATACCTATTCAACCATTACCATATACTAGTTGAATAGCTATACTCTTTCCATGTTATATTATAAATGTGTTCTGATGAATATCTTTATAACTGTATCTTTACAATAATCTCATAATAACTGTTACTTTCTTAAGAATAAATTTCTAGAATTAAACTGATTAGGTCAAAATTTAGGCAAAATTGTAAGGTTATTATTGTCAGGAATTAAGAAATTGCTCTTTCATAAAATAAATAAATTTTTTTAAAAAAGAAATTGCTCTTTGGAAAGATTGTGCTAGTTTTAGTGCAACCAGCAGTTTTGTTAAATGACACATTACGTCACTTACAGATGCTTGTCTGTCTTGTTTAACAATTCACACATGTGTGCATACACAACACATAGACATACAGAAATAGATTCTCTGCAATTGTTATTGGGCCTAATTTAACAGGTATGGATGGGATAGCTACCAGTTCACCATGACTTCTGAGATCAGCCCACCAAGGATGGGCCCAGTTTTCATGTCTATATTCAATGATCCTGTCCAACGCTATTTAAGCTAAGGAGTGGTCATTTGATCTGAGTTAGGGAATTTTAGTCTTTCTCTTGGAAACTGCAGAAAGAAAAGAGAAGACACAGAGGGAATACCTTGGTGGTCTAGTGGCAGGACTCTGCAGGCCATGGGTTCTATCTCTGGTTGAGGAACTAAGATTCTGCATGCCACAGAATACAGTCAAAAATAAAAGGAGACACAGAAATTAGACATGGTTAGACATAATCCATTAATTGAAGGCCCCAAAGAAAATATTCACAAATTTTTGTTGAAACTCTAGGAGCTGCAATGACCTTTCTGAGATACAGTATTCATCAATACCAGCTCAGGCTAAGCTGGCCAAGGAATAATAGTTCAGTTCAGTTTAGGTACTCAGTTGTGTCCGACTCTTTGTGACGCCATGGACCACAGCACGCCAGTCCTCTCTGTCCATTACCAACTCCTGGAGTTTACTCAAACTCATGTCCATTGAGTCAGTGATGCCACTCATCCTCTGTCATCCCCTTCTCCTCCTGCCTTCAATCTTTCCCAGCATGAGGGTCTTTTCAAATATTGCCTCATGATAATCATGCAAGATTGACTTTATCTTAAATTTTTGTAGATGAGCAACTTGAGATTTAGAGAGATTATTTATCTTGCCCCAAACCACTAGCTAATAAGTGGTCAAATCAAAAATTAAATCCAAGCTTCACTGGCTACAAAACATCTGTGTGTATTTCCTATGAGTCATACAATGACATCAGAGTCTTTTCAAATGAGTCAGCTCTTCACATCAGGTGGCCAAAGTATCGGAGTTTCAGCTTCAACATCAGTCCTTCCAATGAATACTCAGGACTGATCTCCTTTAGGATGGACTGGTTGAATCTCCTTGCAGTCCAAGGGACTCTCAAGATTCTTCTTCAACACCACAGTTCAAAAGCATCACTTCTTCAGTGCTCAGCTTTCTTCACAGTCCAACTCTCACATCCATACATGACCACTGGAAAAACCATAGCCTTGAATAGATGGAATAATGATTAAAATAGTAATAAAACTAATATTTATTAGCTGCTTACAATGAAACAAGTGACATTCTAAGAGCTTTATTTTATTAATCCACTCAATTTCTATAACAATCTTATGAGGTAGATAATATAAATATCTTGATTTTAAAGGTGAGAAAACGAAAGGAAAGAGTTGATAAGTGATTTGCCCAAGGTCACATAGTGTTTACATGGCAGGGTTGCAATTCTGAGCCAGAAAAGTTTGGTTGTAAAGCCCATGTTCTTATTTATTCCATTAGAGTGGCCAGGAAATCCAGGAAACCTCATGTCACCACACCCAGAGCCATGCTGTCACCTCCACTGGAGTACACAGACACCTCCTGCTAATCCAAGGCTACCTGTGAGAGAGGTCAGCATGATGGATGTGCGGAGGCTGCTTGACAGATCAGCTGGTGGCCACCTGAGAAACCACACCTGCAACAGGAAGCTTCCTCGGGCTCCACCACACAAGCCCTACTCTCATTCTATGGGTAAGCAGAAGTTGCATGCAGCTGCTTCTACTTGGAATCTTACAGTATATTTATTGTCACTGACTCAGGAAGGGGTGTGATTCAGACTTTGAGGTTAGGATTTTATTGCTGCTGTTGTTAGTGTTGCCATTATATCAGGAGATCTATTCAGTTCTCATCTGGAAAGCAAGAGCTTGGAAGAGAGTCAGAGAGCCATCACCAAGCCAAGGGGCAAAAAAAATACATTATCCTACACAATTACAATGAGTAATACTGAGAGTTCCTTGGACTGCAAGGAGATCAAATTAGTCAATCCTAAAGGAAATCAACCCCGAATAGTTACTGGAAGGACTGATGCTAAAGCTGAAGCTCCACTACTGTGGTCACCTGATTCGAACAGCTGACTCATTGGAAGAGACCCTGATGCTGGGAAAGACTGAAGGCAGGAGAAGGGGATGACTGAGAATGAGATGGCTGGATGGCATCACCAAATCAATGCACATGAGTCTGAGCAGACTCTGGGAGACAGTGAAGGACAGGGAAGCCTAGCATGCTATAATCCATGGGGTTGCAAAGAGTCAGACACGACTTAGCAATTGAACAACATTAAACATTTAATATTTAATGTTAAACATTAACATTAAAACATTATCAGGTTTAAAACACACTTATTGAGTTGATAGGAAATAAGATATCAGATTGATGTTTCCACTTGCATAACTTGTGAAAGTGAAAGTCGCTCAGTTTTCTCCAACTCATTGTGATTCCATGGACTATTATTGTCCATGGAATTCTCCAGGCCAGAATACTGGAATGGGTAGCCTTTCCCTTCTCCAAGGGATCTTCCCAACCCAGGGATCGAACCCAGGTCTCTTGCATTGCAAGTGGATTCTTTCCCAATTGAGCCACAAAGCCCAGAAACACTTGAGTGGATAGCCTATCCCTTCTCCAGCGGATCTTTCCGACCCAAGAATCAAATCAGGGTCTCCTGCATTGCAGGCAGATTCTTTACCAACTGAGCTATCAGAGAAGCTGGGTAACTTGTATTGTGATTAACTACTGAAGTCTTTTGAGATGAATGCATTTTCAGTAGCAAATTTGACATTGCTGGATGGAGACTATACAGAGATAGAGTTGCTGCTGCTGCTGCTGCTGCTGCTGCTGCTGCTGCGTCACTTCAGTCGTGTCTGACCCTGTGCGACCCCATAGATGGCAGCCCACCAGGCTCCCCCATCCCTGGGATTCTCCAGGCAAGAACACTGGGGTGGGTTGCCATTTCCTTCTCCAATGCATGAAAGTGAAAAGTGAAAGTGAAGTCGCTCAGTCATGTCCAACTCTTCACGACCCCATGGACTGCAGCCTACCAGGCTCCTCAGTCCATGGGATTTTTCCAGGCAAGAGTACTGGAGTGGGGTGCCATTGCCTTCTCCAGAGATAAAGTAGACAGCGACAATTATTTCTCTAACAATGATTTCCCGTGATAGGTCCATACTGATTTGATTAAAAACAGGGTTACAGAAATCCAGCATTTCTCTAATTTTAGAACCCCTCTGCAATTTTAGAGTCACTGTGCATGTGTGCTAAGTTGCTTCAGTCGACTCTGTATGACCCCATGGACTATTCTGCCAGACGCCTCTGTCCACAGGATTCTCCAAGCAAAAATCCTGGAATGGGTTGCCATGCCCTCCTCTAGGGGATCTTCCCAACATGTATCTCTTAGGCAGGCAGGTTCTTCACCACTAGCACCACCTGGGAAGTCCTTTAGAGTTATTGCTGCTGCTGCTGCTGCTGCTGCTAAGTCGCTTCAGTCGTGTCCGACTCTGTGTGACCCCATAGATGGCAGCCCACCAGGCTCCCCATCCCTGGGATTCTCCAGGCAAGAACACTGGAGTGGGTTGCCATTTCCTTCTCCAATGCATGAAAGTGAAAAGTGAAAGTGAAGTCGCTCAATCATGTCCAACTTCATGACCCCATGGACTGCAGCCCACCAGGCTCCTCCATCCATGGGATTTTCCAGGCAAGAGTACTGGAGTGGGGTGCCATTGCTTTCTCCAATTTCCTTCTCTACTTCCCCTCAAATTCTTTACAAATCATCTAGGAGTCCCCAGGCAGTGGTCTCACTTCACACCACGAACTTCCTTGACACTGTTACCCTGCTGATGCCCACTAATGGTACCATACCTTCTGAGGATGCCAACTAAAGGTGTCTGTGCCACTGCTAATCCCCACCGGAACTGCCAGTGCCTGAGCCACTCCTCCCTGGGACATCCATTGACCCTCTGAATGAAGGCACACAGGCCTCTTGGATTAGTTACTTCCCACATAGCAGCTACCTCAGCCTGAGAATAACATACCAGGTGGCATCCTAGGTCACCTTCCTTCTTACTCTTGGCCCATCATCTTTAAACCAGTTTATTTACCCCATTTGTCTCTCTCCAGGGTATGTTCTTACCTGGAGACTCAAGATCTTTCATGTAAATAGACACTCACCCATCCCTCCCCCTCTGCCACTAGACATTCCAGACATGTCTGAATACATAGGTCCCAGGCTGGGATTCTTTCTATTATATCTATTATCATTACAGTTATTGTCCTATCATTATCATCATTATCATTATGCTCAAGATGATGACAATGAACTGGGGTCCATTAATGACACTTAAGATATATCAGACCATATTTGGGGGAGGAGGAATTAGAAGCATACACTTCCTCTATCTCATTCTTCCAATACAGAAACATTTCTAAAAGACTTCCTATATTTAACAAGCCTTCCCTGGTGACTCAGCAGTAAAGAGTCCACCTGCAATGCAGGAGGCGTGAGTTTGATCCCTGGGTCAGGAAAATCCCCTGGAGAATGAAATGGCAACCCACTTCAGTATTTTTGCCTGGGAAATTCCATGAACAGAGGAGCCTGGTGGGCTGCAGTCCATGGGGTCACAAAAGAGTCAGACATGACTTGGCAGCTAAACCACCACCACCACCACCATATTAAACATCAGTTTCAGAAAGTTGCTGTCAAGTTATGAGTATGTAACTGGCAGGTGAATGTATCAACTGAGAAACAGATAAATACTAACATGACTTTTAAGGGGAAAGCTCAATACATCTCATTACCAGTGTGGTACTGGTAAAGAAAACTTAGATAAGGCAGTGAGTAAAAGATCTTTCTTCTCTATCTGGATATCTATATACCTATCTAGCCAGCCAGCCAATTATCTATCTTAGTTCTCTACAACCACACAACCCAGTCATCTTGATTCCGTGACTAGGGAGCTATAACCAAAGCTACAAGAGCAGTAGAAACAAGTGAGAGACATAAATAAAGGAAAATCACTGTCTTGATTTTCCTTCTTCACTTCTCCTATCCACCCCAGCTCTGTTCCACTCCTACAGATGTATGTGTATCATAGATAAGACTCCTCTGTTGGCTAAGATGGTAAGGAATCTGCCTGCAATGAAAGAGACCCAGGGTCCACCCCTAGGTTGGGAAGATCCCCTGGAGAAAGGAATAATAACCCACTCCACTATTCTACCCAGAGATTTCCATGGAAAGAGGAGCCTGATGGGCTACAGTCCATGGGGTCACAAAGAGTCAGACACAACTTGAGTAAGATGTTTCACTAACACTAACACACAGTGAGATGTTTCTGAGAGCAGTAGTTATCAGGATAAAACATTTTAATTCAGTTTAAATACTATTTTTAAAGAATAGGGAAATTTGGTAATTGTCCAAGGCAACTTCTTTTTCCTTTAAAACTTTGTATATTGAGAATACATTAGGGACTTCTTTGGGCAGACCAGTGGTTAAGATTTCTCCTTTCATTTCAGGGGACTCTGGTTTGATCCCTGGTCAGGAGTTAAGATGTCAACATGTCTTTCAGCAAAAAAAAAAAAAAGCAAAGAATAAAACAGAAATACTATTGTATCAAAATTGAATAAAGTCTTCAAAAGTAGTCCACATCAAAAAAAATTCTTTAAAAAAATACATTAGGCACTATGAACTGTTGAGAAAAAAGATGAATGAGATACAGATTCTGTCTTCAAAAATTAATATTTGAGAATGTATTGGAGAATGGGATTTATACTCTAAATAACAGACATATAGGGGTGGGGGGAGGGCTGGGCCTGTTGTCATATAACAAATGACCCCCAAACTTCGTAACTTAAAAAAACAAATCTTTATTATCTCACAGTTTCTGTGTATCAAGGATTTGAGAGTGGTTTGCAGTAAATAAATTCCTTCTAAAAAGGGCTGGAGGATGGGTGGGGAACTTTGTCTTGCTCAAGCTGAGCACCTGAAACTTAGTGGTTAAAAAAAGAATTTGGGACAGGCTCCATTAAGTAATTCTGACCCAGGGTCTCTCCTGAGGTTGAAGTCAGGATGTCAGCCTGGACTACAGTCACCTGAAGGCTTGATTAGGTGGCAAGATCTGCTCCTAGGACAGCTTACTTGCCTGGCTGATAGCAGGAAGCCTCAGTCCCTTAACAGAGAGGCCCCTCCATAGAGCTGCTCAAACATCCTTATAATACGGAAGCTGCTCCTTTCAAAGCAAGTGATCTGAGAAAATGAAAGGTGGAAGCTACAATGTCCTTCACGGCCTTCCTTGGGCAGTCACACACCATCATATCTGAAACACCCTGTTAGTTTCACAGGCCAGCTGTATTTAACGTGGGAGGGGACCACATACAGGTGTAAACACTGGGAGCAGGAACCACTGGAGACCATCCTGGAGGCTGGGAGTCTAGACAGTCTTCTAGTCTCATGAACCTGCAGGTCAAGGTCACATGGATATTTCAAACTTCACCAGCTTTGCCCTACTCCTTGACTACACATTTCAAACCCTTAAAGTCTCCGTTCTTTCTCAGCATTTCTGGGTTCCTAGAGAGATTACCACACTGCCACGTGACACCATGCCCCTGCCTAGGCTGTGGTTACACTGTTCCACCAGGCACTGCCACTGAGGAAAAGGAGCCGTCACTGCCAACCAGGCAGCATTTGTTTCAAAATCAAGGGGTCCCCTCTCTACTCAGAACCCTTCTTACTGGGTCAAAGCCATCACTCTTGAGTCCTTCTCTTCCTGAAGTCTCCCCAGCTCTCATGCAAATAGAGATACCTCACTATTCACCAGACAGGCCCAGACATGTCTCTAATAGCCTTGGAGTAGGCTTTCCTATCTTAGCCTATCCATTATGACCTAATGTATTTGTAAGAATAAAACACAAAGTTTAAAATGCCATAAAATGGAGAGACATTTTAATACATTTTCTTGACTCTCTGCTCAAGAAGCTCTCTTTTTACTTGGTCAATTTCCATTACTGCTACTCCTGTGATTAGGTCAAACAGGGTCCAAAGTCCAGGCCATCAATCACTGGGTGCTAACCTGTAGTGAAAAAGCCTGTAGCAACATATGGGTGGATGAACAAACAGGTCAACAGCCACTTTAGCTCAGTGACTATGGAAATGCAGCCTAGATTTCACACAGAAGCTAGTCTGCATGCTCTAATCCAAGGGAAGGTGAAAAACAAAGTTTAAGGTCTTCCCCATCTTTATTTTTAGTCTTTCTCCATCCCCACTATGAAAAAAAACTATATTTTTAGCATTGCATCCACTGAGGTATTCCTCAATAAAGCCTGAACCTGACCAGAAAGATGGTTCAAACTGCTCCTTGCCACCAGACTCCTTAACAGAAAGAGTCCTTCCTGCATTGGTCCTCGTGCCCTTGATTAAAAGCTCATTCATTGCCTTAAGTCAAAGTTTCTGGCACCACAGAAGCCAAAAAACATACAGAATAGTAGTAAAATGAACCAACATATTCATACATAAAAGATGAAAAAACTGTACAGAGACCTCCAAGGCAGACAATCATAAATGAGGCAAGTTCCCATCTGATGTTTTAAATTTTACATACTAGAAATTCTCCTTGATGGGACTACTTGAGAATGTGAATTGGGAAGTGTGAACATTCAGTATTATCACAGCAGAAGTCTAGCTTGCTTGGCAAGGTTTTTTCATAACAATAATAAAAGTAAATTGCACTACGAAGACTTGCAGTCAGAAATGTTTCAATATATTCAATAGTCTACAGCATCACATCAAACTATTAACTGCCTGGGAACAGATGTGGGGTGTATTCCTCTTTCATCACCGTCCTAGCAAATTTAGCAGCTTAACACAGCATCCATTTTATCGCCTCACAGTTCTGTAGGTCGAAGTCCAGTTACAGCCCGACTCAGAGGGCTCCTCTGGTTAAAATCATCATAAGACTGATATCAAGGTGCTGGCAGGCCTGTGTCATTTTCTGGAAACTCTGGGGATGACTACACTTGCAAGTTCATTCAAATTGTTGGCTGGATTCAGTCCCTTACAGTTGTAGGTCTGAGACACCCATTTCCTTACTGGCTGATAGCCAGGAACTGCTATTCGCAACAAGCGATCTCTCTGTGGTCCTCCTTTAACAATAACATTCCCCATTGCCCAACCAGCTGACTCTATTCTGCCCACAGATGGGAGGAAGCTCTGCTTTTAAGGGATCATGTGGTTACACTGGGCCCACCTGAATAATCCAGGGCACTTTCTCTGTCTTAAAGTCAGCTGATTAGTGACCTCAATTACATTTACAAAGAGCCTCTGCAAGTGTGACAAAGAGTAAAGGTGATGGAAATAAAACTTAATTTACCCCATGGGGGTAAGAACATGGTGTGGGGAGGAAGTGTTGCCTTTGTAACAAATACTTTTCCACTGCTTGGACTTTTTTCCTTACCTCAAGCCAGGTTAGTTTTGCCATCTTATAAGCTTTCTTTTATATATATATAAGCTTTCTTTTATATATATATACATACATACATACATACATAAATTACATCTGTCAAGGTTTTTACAAAGAAATTTCTTTTCCCAAAAGTAGATTACTGGAATCACTTACAGAATTGAAAATACATCTCCAAATGTGATCAAGCATGATTTATGAAAGAAAAAAGTGCTATGTAACTAATTAAACAAGATTTTAAAACATGTCTTCTGTACTCTCAGCACAAAACACTGTGAGAAACACTGAAGAGAGAAATGGTCACTATAGCACATGAAATCTCATTGGGAAGACAAGGATAAGAAATGCAAAATAATAACATACTAGTCTCTATGCTATGTATACTTTGAACCTTTGGAGGTCAGAAGAGGAACTGTCACTGCCCGGGGTGGGGTGGGTGGGTACAGGGAATATGTCCCAAGGGAGGGAGAACTCGAGCTTAGCAATAATGTTCTATCTTTTTGAGTCCTATCCCTCTACTCCTCCTTCCCCAGCAAGAAGTTTAACATGGGGAGATCGTCTACACCCGTGGCTGATTCATGTCAATGTATGGCAGAACCAATACAGTACTGTGAAATGGAATAAGCATTAAACAAAAATAAAAATTTTTAAAAAAATAAAAAATAAAAAATAAAAAAGAAGTCTCACTGGAGCCTAGCAACCTAAAATCCCAGGGGAGGGAGCAGCTGCTGGGTAACTATGTTCCAGGCTCCTCTTATCACACTAGTGCAAATTCTTCAGGGCACTGACAGAGACAGCTGCAGAAGCAATCCATGCAAATTACAATGGACTTTGGTATCCCGGGTCAAAACAATCAGAAGTTATCACAATAAACTTGATTCATGTTCCAAATTTTTATTAAGCTCTTGGGTATAAAATGTGAAATATGCAGAATCTGGAGCAGCAGCTAAACTGATCGACAGCCAAATATTCTACTTCTGTCATACGCTAACATAACCTTTAAAATACCAGCAGTCTGACTTTCACCTCTCCTCAGTTGGCTTAGGACTTCAGCATGCACAAAGGCTGTGACTGCACTGCTTTTCTTTTTACATCATAATTAGAATTTCTTCCACTTCCTAGGAATATTTACCCATCAGTTTAAAATAATTTCTCAGACAATGTCCATCTCTCCTCACTAGCTATCAAACAGATAATTTGACTTGGATTAAAAACAGTTTATCATAACCCATTCCAGAAGAGGTTATCAGCCAGTCATAGACATCAGTGCCTGCTGTTCTCAATCCTATTACATTTGCCAAAATTCTGAATAAATTTAGTAACATTACACAGAGTGCCTCTCAGACAAGACTACTTGTGCTGCTCTAAGGAAGCTGAAACCAAAGCATATTGGATGTTTAGTCCTGTCAGAGTGTTATTACTAATAACAACATTTTGATTAATTAGAAAATAATAAACTGTTTTTTCTTTTTATAGCCCTCAGAACACTCTATGTACCTTACATAATAATATGCCGCAGAGCAGTTGCATCTTCTAGCCAATGCATGGCATAGTGGAGAGAGCATTAATTTTGAAGTCAGACATTAATTGTGCTCAAAAGTAACCTAAGTTCCTTCACCAGCTAGAAGACAGCGGGCAAGTCACCTATCTTCCCTGAGCCTTACTTTCTTAGCAATAATATGGAACTAGTAATATTTATTTCACAGGTAAATATTACTGAACTGAAATAAATTAAAATATGCCACAAGAACTTAATAAATGATACTGAGATTTTCCTGTTATAGGACAAGGACATTGAAACTCAGGTATCAAATTATTTATCCAAAATTTTTCAATAAATTAATGGAGGATTCTGGGTCAGAGTTCAGATTGTTTGTGGGGGTCACTAAATGAGGTGCATATTATGCATACATATGTCCTTTCATGTGCCAGGGAAGTAAACAGGAGAGACCGGTGGGCACACTGAAATCTGGTGTCAGTGTGCGTGTCTTTACTCCCAACATCAGGGAAATGGCAGAATCACCTACCCATAGGATTTCTACAAGGAGCCATGAACCAGGATGTAGTCAGGGGGCTGATTTTGAGGCCATCCTACAGCTGGACAAAATACTTTCAGTACGGGACACTTTCTTAAATAACCAATATTACTCAAGGCAGAGAACAACATGCATTCTTCCCAAGCAGCAAAATTATCTCCACTCTACAAATGGGTCCCCTCTGGGACCTGATGTGAGCAAAAAAAGAGAAAAAATCAGGAAATTCAGAGAGAAAAAGAAGCTGCTTTGAGACCTAATGTAAGCTCTTTTTCAGGAACTATGAAGCATGTAATACAATCATAATGTAAAATGCATTAAACTGTCAGAATGAGGATCCTGTTTTCAATCAGGTGAAGTCCCTGAAGATTTCCATGGTAAATTTTGCATTAAGAAATCTCCTGACCCCTCACCACCACCCCCAAAAAAGTTGCTTTTGAAAAGCGAACAAGTTGAAATATGTTAATAAAAAGTGTGATTCATGAACATACACCAAGTAAAACTGTGAAATCCCAAATTCTATGGGCGTTCCAAAAGTACTTCTATAAGTAATCACATAAGTAGCATAAATTGAACATTATTTTGCTTAATTCAAAAAAATCAATCAAAATCTAGTGACTTGGGATCAATAATCAATCATTAAGATTTTCCTATTTCAAGCCCAGTGTTGAGTTATTGAAAAAATTGGTCATTTAAGTAGGTTATGCAAAAATTGTTAGGAATAGATATAAATCTCTATCATATATTTTGGAATTTGATAAATATATTTTTCCCTCTGAAGCTGAAAAGTCATTGATAACCACTGTTTAGACATTTCTCATTTTAGATCTCATGGCATTTTAAAATATTGAGACTCTTCCTTTATTAACAAAAGACTTATATATAAGAAAACAGATGTTCTGTATTCACAGACACAATGAAAACAACTGAGCAATGTCTTCCTTTCTCCTGCCCTTCCCTGCCTCTTCTTTGTAGTCTTCTCTAGTCCGAGAACATGATTATGAGAACTTGAAACCTAAAAATTAAACTAAAAGCTCAGTCTTCATGAACATGAATTTCCACACTCTCTCCTGCCTCTGGTTTCCAGTCCTCTTAAATGGCTCTGTCTTCAATGGATGATGACAGAAAAATCACTCATAACTGCTGAGCCGCAGGGAACAGTATTGAAGGATCCAAATAGATCCTTTATCAGCTATAAGGAATCCCAAGAATATTGAGCTCAGTGACTATGTTTCAAACTTATGATTTTGCATTCATACTCAATTTATGACATCTAGATTTTGACCCATGTCTACAAAGTATCCCCCATCCTCTATTAATAAGAACTCATTTTAAAAGATGGGGAAAACCATGCTGTCTAGAACCTAAAGAGAATATGAAAAGACTAAAAGAAAATTATCTATGCATTTATTGAGAAATTAAACCATTCAGTCTTAAATATTTCAATAAATTTTTGTTAGAATCAAGAGGTAATTAATTAGGAATTTTGATTTTTGCCTGCGCCTGGCAATATAACCTATATTTATAGCAAAAATACACTTTATCATCTTTTGAAGTCAATAAACCTATTTATTTAAAATATTGTTGAACAAAACAAGAATAATTACAAGAAGAGGAGTCATAACAATGAGCATAAAAAAGACATTCATCGTTTGCAAGTCAAATAAACTGTAGTCCATAGATGGAAATTTATATTACAAAAGATTTTGAGCATTTTTTAAAATAGTAAAATTCTGTGTAAATGAAATCTTAGAATCCTAATAATTAGAGCAGTTAAAAATCCAGGTGTGGTAACTAAAGTGAGCCCAGTGCTAAACATTCAATTTCTTGAAGCCCCTCTGTGATTCACATGGTTTGGAATATTGTTCTATTATGTCCACATCCCTTCAGTTCAGTTCAGTTCAGTTCAGTCGCTCAGTCGTGTCCGACTCTTTGCGACCCCATGAATCGCAGCACGCCAGGCCTCCCTGTCCAATCCCTTACCAGCATGCAAATTTGGATAAGGTTTCACCTAGTAAATTTTTGCTACCATTGTTTTGTTTGTTTGGTTTCCTTCATCTCTACTAAACTGGCTGATTTAGGCTTTGGCAGTGTAAAAAAACAGTTGTTGCACGCCTGTTCTTTTCACACCATAATTGTGTTTAAATCCTGTGCAGTAGAATCATCTCATCTAATCTTTCTGGCCCTCAGTTTCATTTCTAGATAATTAAAGAGTTTACTTCTAAAAGTCAGATTCTATGACTTTTTTGGTAGGATTCTTGGGGTTCAAGTTTTCCTTCCTGTCTCTTACTTCAAAGATGCATACAATGTTTAAGAAACTCAACACTCATACAATTGTACTATTTTTAGTGTAGGCCCACAAAACTGATGATGCTTACAACTAAGTCGTTATTAGACCAGTATATATTGGAGTATACCCACATCAAAATATTAAAAATGTATATTAAATACACGGCTGTATTATAAAACTAACCTGATTTAGGACCTTGAATGGTGCTAATAAGTGTCTCTAAGTAAAGTGATTTTTAACAACTGTTTGCACATTTTAAAAAATGTATTCATGCCATTAGAGTGAAAATGAGGCTGATGTTTATGTTTCAAATCCCTGTCTACAAATACTCCACAAGCAAACAGTGGCTGTTTCCCTACACCAGAGGAGTAAAGCAAAGCCTCTGAAAAAGGTAACACTGCCTCCTCAGTTTCCCACTCCAACTCGAATAATGCTTCCCTTAAACCTAAAGAAGGCTGAGTCAGGTGGCAATATCCCAACAAAAAAGCTTGATCAGTTTTTACATACTAAAAGCTGGTCATTTCAGACTTTTGTCTGGGTATCTGTATAGGTTTCAACGTAAAGGATTCAAGCTCTCATGCATTTCTTAAGCAGGAGATTCAAGGGCCTAAGCTGGACCTAGAAGATGGAAAAAGCCAGGGTTAGGGAAAAATCCCTCCTGAATCTGACAGGCATAATTCAGGAATCTGTGCAGATTAGGTTTTGCTCCATGCTTACCATGGCCCCAAACACTACTGTTTTTGAGAATTAATATTTTTGAGGGGAGTGAGTAAATACATGTATATACATGTGTACTCATTCTATTCAACAGCGGCTGACTGGATGAACAAGAATTCTTACTGCCATTTCCCTCTGGCATGGATGTTAGAGGGGAACTACAATGAAAGTTTCTGTATTGTATAGTATAAATGGGTACTCACTCATGTCTGATTCTTTGTGTTCCCATGGACTGTATGTAGCCTGCCAGGCTCTTCTGTACATGAGATTTCCCAGGCAAGAATAATGGAGTGGGTCTCCTGAGTTGACAGGTGGATTCTTTACCACTAGCACCACCTGGAAGCCCAGAAGTTTCTAAATCCACCCAACGTTTCTAAATCCACTCAATGTTTCTATTGGACAGAAATTGCCAAGGCTCATCCTAGACTTCCCAGCCAAGCCTGCTCAGATCTCAGCCACTGGGTGTTACTGAAGACTTGAACTCTCAAAAGTTAGGGACATGGAGCGCTGGGAACTACTGGGTCCAGCTACCAGATGTGGAAGAGAAAGGGATCTGAGACAACATTGAGCCTAACAGAAAGCCAAGATACATCCTGGAGAATTTTTAAGGAGGCATTCTTCCTTACAAGAAAGTGGACACAATGTCAGGAGCAAGTTAGGAACTGGGGCACGTGATGGAGACAACACCAAGAAAGCATTTAAGTGCCTGTGTGTTTTTCCCTTGGTTGATAAAAACTCACTTGAGGCACAGAATTAAAATTTTTCTCTTCCTATGATGTAGTTCCTTTTAGTTTCCATAACACATTAATCAGGTTGTATATACTTATAAGGCCTTACCCCATGGCCCAGTTGGTAAAGAATCTGCCTGCAATGCAGAAGATGCAGGTTCAATACCTGGGTTGGAAAGATCCCCTGGAGAAGGAAATGGCAAATCCACTCCAGTATTCTTGCCTGGAGAATCCCAAGGACAGAGGAGCCTGCGGGGCTACAATCTATGGGGTCGCAAAAGAGTCGGACACAACTTAGTGACTAAACAACAACAGTATACATATACAACATGCATTTGGGAGGATGAAAAACTAAGGAACATGAAAGGCAAAGGAACTATGGTCTGGCTTCAATCACCCTCTGCTGATGCTTATGCAGAGGGAAGGACTTTCTGCGACAACTATGGTCCAAGAATCCAAGGCAGCCATCAGTAGCAAGGCAAATGGAGCACAACAGTGGAACTGGGACTAACTCAGCAGAACTGACCTTTAAGAAGCAGAGACAGCAGGTGACTCATAAGGTAAACTGAAATTAACTCTCCTTTTCCCAAACATGTGAGGAAAGGCACCATTAAAGAGAGAAACTGATATTTGGAATTGCAGAAGCTTAGCCTTTGGGAAGACTGAGGTTGGGAACCTTGAGGGTAAGGACTTTGTGTCATTGAAATTTCTGCCCCAGCTTCTTAACACATACTCTAAGGTCATAGTTGTACAAAAATACCACAAAATAGAATGTGTCTTTTGGGAACAGAGAAGGAATTGCCAGTTTATTAATGAAAAATTAAACTTTCTTTGTTATAGGTTTCTTGGAGGCTGACCAAGTGATCTCATCCAGGTATTTGGACTAGAAAACAGGATAACAACAGAAAAATTCATTTTACCAAGGCAGCCTTTATAACCTCAACACATACATTAGGACTGAAAAACCACCAACTGCTATAGCCTTATTTATCAGGCAGACCACTTCTCAGTTGGAAAGACATGATTGCCAACCTTGTAAAAAAGCTCTAGGTTTTTTTTTTCCCCTGCAGCCTGGCACAAAATAGTAGGACTAAGTCTTCATTTTCCCCACCTACGGCTTAGGCATCATAATTATGAATTATGCCCTGGTGATCACAAGGTGAAACCAAATAAGTGCCCCATGCACAGACCCCTGCACAGACATCTCCCTGCTGTCTCTGTTTGAAGACCAGCTCCAATAACATATGCATTTGTTTGAAATCATCCTTGGAGCCTGAGTTCAGCTAGCTTTTCAACAAGCTATTTAAAATGAGTTACATGGTCTAAATGTATCTTGAATCCTTTAAGGACAAGTGCACTGAATAAATACAAACAGAGTATAGAGCTAGGAGAAAATTCCATTCAGTTAAGGGATAAGGCAAATCCTACCATCAGAGCAGAGAAGCAGGAGACCCATGGGTACCGCCATCAGAGAAACCACGGAGGACTCCAGGGGCGGGCTGACGGTGGTGACAGCACCCTGCAGGGCCTCTGCCCTGGCTGCCACACGTGGGCCACATCTGTTCTGCATACCGAAGCACTCCAGAGGTGGGAATGGAGACCCAACTCCACTTCCAACCCACAAGATCAATTAAACCAGGCTCAAAAGAAATACTTTGGGCTTCCTCAAAAATGAGTTATTTGCAAGTGCCAGCCATGATTATTCCCAGAGAAGGAGAACAAACTGTCAATATTTTTTTTTCTGAGGCAAAATTTTTTTTTATTCAGAATCCCTCCTACAAAATGTCTAAAATTTACTATTTCTTAATTAGAATAAAACATGTGTGTGCCAAGTCACTTCAGTCATGTGCTACTCTTTGCAACCCTATGGACTGTAGCCCACCAGGCTTCTCTGTCCATGAGACTCTCCAGGCAAGAATACTGAAATGGATCGCCATGCCATCTTCCAGGGGACATTCCCAACCCAGGGATCTGACCAGCATCTCTTATGTCTCCTGTGTTTGCAGATAGATTCTTTACATTAGCACCACTTGGGAAACTCATAATAAATGATAAGGAAAAGGAAAATCTAGGAAGAATTCTTGTATAGGATTATCATGAGGTTATAAAAATAAATGAGCTCTAGCACCTGAAATTACCTAATGTGGCAAAGACTTCTGGAAGCTCACAAAGATGTGTTTATTCTTCCTCCTGAAAATACAGCTAACCTACATCTCCCAGCCTCCCAAAAGTTGGAGTGTAACCATCTTCTGAGTTCTGGTCAATCAGATGTGAGCAGATATGAACAATGTCATTTCCAAGCCTGTCCCACAGAAACTACCCCCCATAAGCTTCACGTTCTTATCTCTTTCACCAGCTAGACATAATTGATGATGGAGCCCTTTAGATTCCTTGCTTCTCAGAGTCCAGTCCATGAATCAGCAGCATTGACATCATGTGGCACTTACTAGAATAAAAACTCTTAGGTGCCATCCCAGGTCTCCTGAAATAGAATCTTCATTTAACAAGCTGCCCAGGTGATACACACACGCGTTCAAGTTTGACTAAGAGTCTAGACTGGAAGACAATATATCTGCAAGGTGAAACGAGCATGAATCCCTGAACTGTCACATGGAGGAAAGCTGCAACTGACTAGAAACATCTGCCTTGCATTCATGAATAACTAGGAAATAAACTATGTATGAACTATTTATTTAGCTTCTACTTTTTAACATAGATGAGCTTACTCTAAAAAATACAACAAAACATAGTAGCAGTGGTGGTTAGTCTCTCAGTCACATCCTACTCTTTGCAACCTCTTGGACTGTAACCCACCAGGCTCCTCTGTCCAAGGGATTTCCCAAGAAAGAATAATGGAGGCGGTTGCCATTTCCTTCTCCAGGGGATTTCCTAACGCAGGGATCAAACCCACATCTCCTGCATTACAGGCAGATTCTTTACTGACTGAGCCACCAGGGAAGCACAACAAAATATATCTACTGCTAAACCATCTGGAGCCTGCATTCTGTCCTGGAATTTGAAATGTCAACACAGCCCTTAGAAGCAGCCTGAACTAACCAAGAGGCTGATTTATCACATGAAAAATCTCTGCACACCTTTAGACTGAGGGTGCTTGGGGGCTTTTTATACTAGTACATAAGTTGTGTAAAATAAAGATAGAATTTTTCAGCCTCCATCTATCTCCAGGTCAAGATTTCCTTCCTTCCATTATTCCATAATGTTATCAACTCCTTTTTAAAAGGGCCAGTGTCGGCTTCAGGATCCCTGCTGGCTTTGAGTATTTATCATTTTAAGAGTGAAATCATTCTTCATGGCATATTATGAGCCTTTTTTGTCAGGTAGCTAACTAAACTGGCACCAGCTAACTGTGATCTAAACTTTATATTGACAGATCTGGCAACAGACTGACTGACATTCCTTGCACTAATTTTGGCTGTCCAATTTGAAAAAAAAATATGTTTGAAATATGATTTATCTTAAGCTGACAGCAGTCTTCATCAGGGTGCCAGCCACTGACAGAGTAAGGGAAAGGACCCAGCATAGAATCCGAGCTGAATATGCTTTTCAAGACAGGAAGAAAGAATTTAGAGCCCCTGTTCCTCAAAGTCATAATTTAATTTAACAACCGAGGCTGGAAGGAAAACAAATGTTTCTTACTAAGCCTCACCATCAACAATGTATTTTTCCCCAATACCACATTTGTCTTACCTTGTAAAGCCCAGGATTACCATCCTCAAGTCTTAGAATAATACCTGACATACACCAACTATTCCTGCAGCTCAGTAGAGCCCCTGAAATGCAATTATAGGAAAAGATCTAATAAACCAAAGATTAGCAACAGAAATGTGAGCACTGTTAACTGCTTTTTACAGGGAGGGGAGAGTTGGAGTGGGAAGGCTGATATGAAACCAGAAACTAACCGGCTGAAGGAATAATGACACGAAAGGAACTGACAAAATTGGAAAGATCTGTCAGTATAATCGTGCTGCATTGATGACAGTATCTGGGTAGGAGAAGAATCATTTGACCATTAGTCCCTGAATTGTTACATCTCTCTTTTCCCAATGAAATGAGATGCAGAAATACTTTCAGATATTAACAAAAAGCTGTATGGAGACCTTATTAATATTTCTTAGCCCAATCATGCTTCATTAACAATCCAAACCCTGTGTTTTTAGAGTATGCCAACATTATATGGAAATACATTAACATGTAGCTATTCACTGTCATTTTTTACTCTTGGTACAATTTGATAAGAGGTGTTTATTTGTGTGTATAAACACTAATGATGAGCAAAATAAAATAGCCCTGGGTTCTGTGCTTAAATCCTTGCCTTAGTATTTACAGCAATAAATGAGATGGAGTGGGGAGGGAAAGGAGTATATATTGCCTAGAAGCTAAAATTATTTCCTAGTGCCATCAAGCCAGCGTGAATAAAGTGCTCCTGGGGAAATACTATTCATTCAAATGGGCTGAATTGGACACTATGGTGCTATTAAGTGCATACCAAATAATCATTTGCCAAACAGTTAACTTCTGATGCTAAAAAAAAAAAAAAAACAAACAAAAAAAACAAACAAAAAAAAACACTTCAGACTCTTTATCTCTATTT
Source organism: Madoqua kirkii (assembly GCA_006408675.1). Classification (NCBI taxonomy): domain Eukaryota; kingdom Metazoa; phylum Chordata; class Mammalia; order Artiodactyla; family Bovidae; genus Madoqua; species Madoqua kirkii. Next base: position 54,028 of record SJYC01042768.1, read on the forward strand.
ACATTTCTGGGAGCCAAGATGTAAATGTAATAATAAAAACACATAGGACATAAACTCTCATAAATGCATCGTAGAGGCCCCAGTTCCATATGACACTGACTTGTTTCCTGCCCTGGCTCCACCTTCCTCATGACTTCATGTCACCCACCATCACTGACAACTCCAGGGGGTTGTGAAATTCAATTGTTTCTTCCTATACCTCTTCTCCCAGGCAGCACCCAGCTCTGCTTCCTCCCTCACCTTTTCTCTTCCATTAAACAAACTTTTCCTGTGGCCCATTTGTCTCCGTCGTCTTGAAATTGCTAACCCATGCTTAGTGTCAAAGACTTTTAGTGCTTAGCATCAAGTAACACTTGTGTAACAGAAAGCTCCTGTGTCTTGACCCCACCCCAACCCACCCCACCAAAAGTGACTCATAGAGTAATTTAGACATTGTGACAAAGCTGGGGAAGTGAGCAGGAGGCTGAGTGTATAGTTTTGAGTAGACAAGCCTCTCATCAACTTTCAAATAGCTGGATGAAGGTGGCTAATTCTTCTGCAAGTATGTAAGACTCTTCACCACCAAGAAAACTTCTATGACATGAAAAGGCAAGACAAGGGAAGATAAGCCAAGATGAGGTAAGTCAAGGGACAGGAAGGGGACGGAATAAAGGCACACATAAGCAGGCTCTGTGAAAAGTTCTGTTATATATTTACTTAATCTCAGATCCCTATATTGTGCCCCTCACCCTCAATTTTATAGGTATTGTTTCTGAGGTTGAGAGGTATGAAGTAACTCATGATGTGGCAGGGTCAAGATTTAAATCCATCTATCTGGGTCCCAAGCTCACTCACCTTCCTTGGCCCAGGCTGCCCCAGGCACAGCACATTCTTCCCCATAATTCTGTCAGTTAAGTAGAAGGGCTCATTTCTCTCTTTTGTCATAGAGGAAATTTTGCTGAGGCCTCACTTTTGGACACAAAACCTTCCCAAGTATTACCTTTCCTAACGAATCTGAACTCTGTAATATTTTCTCCCACTGTCCAACGCAGAGCATCCATGGGCTAAAAGGGTGTCTTGACTGGTCATCTGCTTTCCTTTTGACTAATGCCGGTATTTCAAACGTTGCTCCATTTGAGAAAACAAGAATTCTGTCTGCAGTATGTTCAAAGTGGAATTGACAAATAGGTGGGATTCTGTTTACAGAGGAACAGAGAAATCTACTGGGGAAACTCTGGGTGAAGCTGCAGGTCATTAGTAGCAAGACACGCAAGAATTCACATTGAACCTGGCCTCTTCTGACATGAACACAAATCCTTACCCTGGCCCCAGGGGCCAAGGAGTTGAGAAAGGAAGTGATGGATGTGATGGATACTGGCAGCTTTGTATTTGGGATGTGAGGAGGGGGAACAGGGCTGAGAATGCACTCTATGGACTCTCTCATTCTCCCTACCCTGAAATCCCCCAGTCTGTGCTGAGAGGATCTAAGCTTACATATGAAACAGAAAGTGGCTTTGTTTTGTTATTGTGTTTATCTGTCACATCCAACAAGACTGTGCACTTAAGGTGACAGACAGGCTCAAGAAAAATACCTCCAAGCAACCAGACTAAGGCGAGGCAGCATCTGCAGTAGAAGGACAATGGGGCTGACAGGCAGGTCTTTCCATCTAAGTCAGATTGCACACGTGACTCAGATAAAGAAAAAAAACATCACCATCTCTAAAGTCTTGTCCAAGTCCTCCCCATCACGATGTTTAAGACAATAAGATATTGAGGGCTAATTTTGAGTTAATCTCCCCCCACCTTTGTGGAAGCAGTTGGAGGCATTTCTCTTGCCAGTGATTCTCAGCATTGATTCTCTCAAGCTTCATAACCTCAGCCAAACCCAGGAAAGCCTGAGTTCATGAAGGATTAAAATGAGCTCCTTATGAGGGACAAGCACTGCTCTAAGCCCCATCTCTTTGCATCACTGAAGAAACTGCATAATAATTATTATCATCTCTATTTTAGAGATGAGAAACTCAGTGAGCATCCTAAGGCCACCAGCAAGTCTGAGTTGAAAACTGAATCTAGATATTATGACCCCAAGCCAACTGCTCTGAGCTTATGACCTCAGTTTCTGCTTCTACAAATTCCCCTCAACACACACACATACACACAAATATAAACATACACAGAGTTCAGATGGGGTGTGTCTGAAAACCTGAGGCAGAAGAAGTATGTCTGGGGAATGTACTGAAGGTCTGCTCCTTGTACTACCGAAGAAAAAAGTGTACAGGGACGAGAGTTTGCTTCAAAACCAGCAAAATCAATTTCCAGTTTGAATGCTAGGTCCTAGAGATGGAGCCACATGACAACCATGGGCAGCTCTGCATCTGAGAATAACTAAGCTGCTGGGCCCTCTGTGGTGTGGAGGATTCTGGGGGAACCCTCCCCAGGACCTTGCTCATGTTCTCAAGCAGTGTTCTGAGCCGATCAGGAAGACACAAATATGATGCAAAGAACAGGACTGGATGGAGCCACCTGGTTGGATATTTGTCAGGAATATAGTAGAGAGGATTCTAAAGCAAATTAAACTACATAATCTTTGAACTGTCTCATGAACCTTAGGATTCCATGAGAAGAAACATGTCTCTGTGTTCTTATATAACTTTGCACATCAGGGGAGGGAACAATAAGAGGGATAATAATGTGTATTTATGGAGCTCTTACCATGTGCCAGGTGCTGCCATCTCTGATTATTCAAGGCTGTAATCCAGCACCATATGGACAAAGACAATGGCAAGAGGTGGAACAAGGACAGCAACAAATTAATTAGCCAAGTAGGATCGGAATTCAGGTGGAGTCCAGAGGGAACTGTAATTCATTCTGGCAGCTCGCACCCTTCAACCATGCAAAGAAAGCATCAGACAAAGAAAACCTCATGAGGCTGCTTCATCACTGCCAGGGTCCCTGGCAGTTTCCATACCCAAGGGCCTGCAGGAGAAAACACAGTGGCGCTGTGCAAAAGATGATGCTTCTGACCCTGATCCTGACCTGAGAGATGTGTGTGACCTTTTCTGAACCCTCAGAGTCCACAGTGACAATCAGCAGTCATCACTATTTGTGAAAACACAAAGATCATACGGACTTTCTCCCTTCACTGTTTACGCCGCAAAATTTGATGCCTTCCTAGCAGCTGACTGCTTGCCCCCCCTCCTTGGACTCTTCTCCAAGAGGCTTCCCAATTAAATCCAAGCTCCTCAACGGCAGACCCCTGGTCCTTTTCTATGGAAAAGAAATAGTTCAATAATAAATACATGGTAAGTACTCAGTAAATGAAGAAGGAAATGGCAATCCACTCAGGTATTCTTGCCTGGGAAAGCCCATGGACAGAGGAGCCTGGCAGGCTACGGTCCATGGGGTCACAAAAGTTGGACACAACTTAGCAACTAAACACAACCACCACCACTCAGTAAATACCCTTGGAATCGAGCGGAAAACTGATCCTGATGTGGAATTAGCAGCCACTTCCCCCTAATGGGTGTGTATGTGCACACTGTCTCTTGTTAGGATGGCAGCTGTGACATGTGATCCCCACCCTGGTCTGCTGTCTCATGAAGTCTCCCTTATCCCTGGTGGGTGCCCACTGGATGCAGGCCTGATGCTCTGCTTCAACAGACCCTCACAGTCTCTTTGGGCATCGCTGTTTCCCGTCCCCTCCTCCTTGTGCCTTTTGAGTGTCCTGCTTTTCTGAAGGAGGGGTCCCTTTAAATGTTAGTCAATCCTTTTCAAATGCTTCAGTCCTATAGAACTGTACTGTAGTAGCTTTCCCAGGATTCTTAAACTTCAGCAAACCTAACAATCCCCAGGGTCCACCCTGAGATGTTCTGTTTTAGACTAGGATCAGGAATCTACAGTTTCAATAAACCCCATCAGCTGATGTCTGCTGCAGGTGGTCCATGAATCACCCTTGGAGAAACACTGACTGTCTCAAAGGAATTATAAGACAGGACCTCAGTCAGATGATTAATTATTATCATGATCCCAGAAATCAGAATTCTGAATGTGTTTCACCTCTGGGGTCCTAGAACCACTGCTAGTTTTTCAGGAGTCAGGAGTATCAGCCAGAGGCTTTTATGAGAGAAAACACAAGAAAGAAGCCTTGGTTCAGTCAGAAAACTGTCCATGTTCTGAGATACCAGACTGAAAGGGAGTGAAGTCAGGAATCAATGGGAGGCAAGAAGGACAAGGAGACAAGGTAGGAAGACAGGTTTCAGGCCACAATGAAGGGGCGCCATGGTCTTGACAGCACAAGGGGTCAGTGAGTTGCCCACGTTGTTTACTTTGGCTGAAACCCCCGGCCCCTCTGTGGTTACATTAACAGTAACTTAAAGTAGCAATGCTTACCTGTGCTTATGTGAAGTCGGAGCGAGATCCTTAAGCAAAAATTATGAAGTAAGTTAGGACAGTTTTCTAGTGTTTCTCCTTTACTGTGGTTATCTTTATCTCTATTTTACTGTACAACCTTCCACTCATCTGCTTAACAAAGTAATGGTTTCCTTTCTATTATCTGAATCTACTTTTCAAAAAGTATGTGTACATTTAAGGTTAAGGAGTTCATATAGCTTAAAATATTACCTCGCATACAATTATCTCTTAATAGATCAAAGCTATCTATACCAAGTAATATAATTGCAAGCCATCAATCATTTATGAGAAATATAATTTTATAAGCAATAAGTATTTCTGGTACATCTTGCACAGATATGAGACTAACATTGCTAAGAAAATTTCATGAAGCATTTGGAAACCATGTAAGCTGAGTTTTAAGCCTGCCTAGACTTCAAGCAAAAAGTAACCATGGACACGGTTGGTTGCATGATTTATTGTGAGAGTATCCCCTTCTCCTTGACTCCCTTAGTACCCAAGCCTGCATTAATCTAACACTTCTCCCACCATTTGTACTGAACTTTTGCTTCAGTTTCTTCCCTCCCACACTGTGAGCAACTCACAAAAAAGAATCCAAGTCTGAGAAGCTGCTACATAAGACATCCCTAGACAACAATAATTTGGCATCCATCCACATGTAAAAGTGACCTGTGGGAGTTGTGGGATCCCAGTAGGATACTGTGAAAACCCCGTGCAGTCTAAGAGAGAGGAAAGCCATTTTCAGAAAACAGATTGCATTCAGGAGGCTGATTCACTGACCAGGATCCTGGCTGTACCAGAAACCGCTCCTTATCCCCAGTGACCTGGCTACAACCCATTTGGCTTTGTTTCTATTATCAGCCCCAAAATTTGGAGTCCCTGGAATCTTGTCCATGTGTGCCTCAGGGAATAAGGAAACAGACCTTGTGGATCCTAAGTATCCAGAGGCCACCACCAGCTTTTCTCACCCATGGTCTGAGGAACCCTGGAGAACAATAACTTAAACAACCCCTCCAGACATATGAGCCTCTGTGGAAGTACAGAAATCTAGGGGGAAAGTTTCAGCACACGTAGGAGCAAAAATCTCCCAGATTGGACCCCTGCAAGAGGGCAAGAAAAAGAGATTGGCTTTAACTGCATCACCCCTCTCCCAGGATAGCACCACCCAACACACAAGAGCACTTTCTCCCACCAGAGAAAGTCAGGTGTGGGAGTGAGCACCCAGCTTCCCCAGCTCTGCAGAAGCTGCCACAGATCCCTAAGTCTCTCTCACCGCATCCAGAGTAGGGAGTTGTGACTGAGGGATGCGGTGATGAGCAGCTAGGAGCTCGGGACGAGCCTATCAGTGGCATCGTGGACTCCATCAAGAGGCCTGCCCATGAGCCACTGGGGACTCCATGCCTGGACATCCAACCAGCTGACCCATAGGAACCCCAGCACTCAATGCACTCAGCCCCATACACCCCTACCTCACAGCTGGCTCCCTGTGTGTGATCCCAAAGGCAGGTGGTGTGTGCTTTTACAGATAGCTAGTGAACACACACAGAAAACTGGCCCAAAGCTGGCCCAAATCTGTGACTGGGGAGAGACCACAGACTTGAGCATTCAGCACCACACTAGGAAAAGGAAAAGAGAAGATGTCAATATCCAGGCTGGCTTTGCAGAATTAGGAGAAAGCACACAAGTTTAAGAATTCTGCCAAAAGAGAGAACAAGAAGTATAGAGCAGTATATCCACAGAGAGGGTCTGAGGGTCTGAGTTATCCTCTGAATCTTGAGAAAGGTTAATAGAAGGTTTCTCTCTCCCAAAATCAGGCAGTGAAGTTGAAAGAGAATGATGGCTACTTCAAATGTGGAGACAACACAACAAGACTTCAAAGACTGTGAAAAATCAAGGAAATATAATATCACATTTCAAGAAAATTATACATTGAGCAAAATGAGAAGTATAACAGACTGTTGTTGTTAATCAGTCACTAAGTGAAGTCCAACTCTGCAACCCCATGGACTGCAGCACACCAGGCTTCTCTGTCCTTCACTATCACCTGGAATTTGCTCACACTTATGTCCATTGAGTCAGTGATTCCTTCCAATCATTTCATCTTCTGTTGCCCCCTTCTCATACCTTCACTTTTTCCAAGCATCAAGGTCTTTTCCAATGAGTTAACACTATGCATCAGGTAGCCAAAGCACTGAGGCTTCAGCTTTAGCATCAGTCCTTCCAATGAATATTCAAGGTTGAGTTTCCTTAGGATTGACTGGTTTTATCTCCTTGTAGTTCAAGGACTCTCAAGAGTCTTCTCTAGCACCACAGTTTAAAAGCATCAGTTCTTCAGCATTCTTTATGGTTGGTCCAATTCTCACATTCATACATGGCTACATTCAAACCATAGCTTTGACTGTACAGACCTTTGTCAGCAAAGAGATATCTCTGCTTTTTAATATCCTGTCTAAGTTTGTCATTGCTTTTCTTCCAAGGAGCAAGCATCTTTTAATTTTAAGGCTGCAGTCACCATCTGCAGTGATTTTAGAGCACAAGAAAAGAAAATCTGTCACTGCTTTCATTTTTTCCCCACCTAATTGCCATGAAATGGTGGGACCAGATACCATGATCTTGGTTTTTTGAATGATAAGTTTTAAGCCAGCTTTATCACTCTTCTCTTCCCCTGTTATCAAGAATCTCTTTAGTTCCTCTTCACTTTCTGGCATTGAGAGTGGTATCATCTGATATCTGAGGCTGTTGATATTTCTCCTGGCAATCTTGATTCTAGCTTGTGATTCATCCAGCTCAGCATTTCACATGATGTACTCTGCATAGAAGTTAAATAAGCAAGGTGACAATATACAGCCTTGACATACTCCTTTGACAATTTTGAACCAGTCTGTTGTTTCATGTCTGGTTCAAATAATTGCTTCTTGACTTCCATACAGGTTTCTCAGGAAACAGGTAAAATGATCTGGTATTCCCAACTCTTTAATAATTTTCCACAGTTTGTTGTGATCCACACATCAAAGGCTTCAGCAGAGTCAATGAAGCAGAAGTGGGTGTTTCTCTTGAATTTCGTTGCTTTTTCTATGATCCAACGAATGTTGGCAATTTGATCTCTGGTTCCTCCGTCTTCTTTAAATCCAGCTTGTACATCTAGAAGTTCTCAGATCATGTACTGCTGAAGCCCAGCTCGAAGAATTTTGAGCATTATCTTGCTAGCAAGCAGATTGAAATGAGCACAATGATATGGTAGTTTGAACATTCTTTGGCATTTTCTTTGGGATCAGAACGAAAACTGACCTTTTCCAGTCCTGTGGCCACTGCTGAGTTTTCCAAATTTATTGACATATTGACTGCAGCACTTTCACAAAATCATCTTGTAGGATGAAATAGCTCAGCTGGAATTCCATCACTCCCACTAGCTTTGTTTATAGTAATGCTTCCTAAGGCCCACTTGACATCATAATTCAGGATGTCTGGCTCTAGGTGAATGACCACACCACCGTGGCCATCTGAGTCATTAATACCTTTTTTATATAGTTCTGTGAACTCTTGCCACCTCTTCTTAATCTTTTCCGCTTCTGCTAGGTCTCTGCTGTTTCCGTCCTTTATTGTGCCCATCTTTAGACAGACTATTCCCTTATTATCTCTGATTTGCTTGAAGAGATCTCATATCTCTCCATTCTATTGTTTTTCAGAAGGCTTTCTTATCTCCCTTTGCTTTTCTCTGGATTCATTTCTCTTTTTTCCTTTGCCTTTCACTTCTCTTCTTTTCTCAGTAATTTGTAAGGCCTCCTCAGACAACCACTTTGCCTTCTGCATTTCTTTTTCTTTGGGATGATTTTTGGTCACCATCTCCTGAACAGTGTCCCAAACCTCTGTCCATAGTTCTTCAGGCACTCTGTCTGCCACATATAATTCCTTGAATCAAACAGATAGAAACTATAAAAAAAAAAATGAAATTCTGAAGTTGAAGAATACAATGAATGAAATTAAAAAATCAAAAAGGAATTGAGAGTGTCAAGAGCAGAATAGAGCAAGCAGATGAAACTGTAAAGTATAATACAGGAATAATTTAAATTATCTAGTCAGAGGAGAACAAAGAAAAAGAATTTAAAAAGTCTCTTTAACAGGTGGTGCTGGAAAAACTGGTCAACCACTTGTAAAAGAATGAAACTAGATCACTTTCTAACACCACCCACAAAAATAAACTCAAAATGGATTAAAGATCTAAATGTAAGACCAGAAACTATAAAACTCCTAGAGGAGAACATAGGCAAAACAATATCCGACATACATCACAGCAGGATCCTCTATGATCCACCTCCCAGTATACTGGAAATAAAAGCAAAAATAAACAAATGGGATCTAGTTAAAATTAAAAGCTTCTGTACAACAAAGGAAACTATAAGTAAGGTGAAAAGACAGCCTTCTGAATGGGAGAAAACAATAGCAAATGAAGCAACTGACAAACAACTAATCTCAAAGATATACAAGCAACTTATGCACCTCAACTCCAGAAAAATAAATGATCCAATCAAAAAATGGGCCAAAGAACTAAATAGGCATTTCTCCAAAGAAGACGTATGGATGGCTAACAAACACATGAAAAGATGCTCAACATCACTCATTATCAGAGAAATGCCAATCAAGACCACAATGAGGTACCACTTCACACCAGTCAGAATGGCTGTGATCCAAAAATCTACAAGCAATAAATGCTGGAGAGGATGTGGAGAAAAGGGAACCCTCTTACACTGTTGGTGGGAATGCAAACTAGTACAGCCATTATGGAAAACAGTGTGGAGATTCCTGAAAGAATTGCAAATAGAGCTGCCTTACGACCCAGCAATCCCACTGCTGGGCATACATACCGAAGAAATCAGAATTGAAAGAGACACATGTACCCCAATGTTCATTGCAGCACTGTTTATAATTGCCAGGACATGGAAACAACCTAGATGTCCATCAGCAGATGAATGGATAAGAAAGCTTTGGTACATATACACAATGGAGTATTACTCAGCCCTTAAAAAGAATAAATTTGACTCAGTTCTAATGAGATGGATGAAACTGGAGCCGATTATACAGAGTGAAGTTATCCAGAAAGAAAAACACCAATACAGTATACTGACACATATATATGGAATTTAGAAAGATAATAATGATGACCCTGTAAGTGAGACAACATAAGAGACACAGAGGTATAGAACGGACTCTTGGCTTCTGAGGGAGAGGGAGAGGGTGGGATGATTTGGGAGAATGGCACTGAAACATGTATACTATCATATAAGAAATGAAGCGCCAATCTATGTTCAATACAGGATACAAGTTGCTTGGGGCTGGTGTACGGGATGATCCGAGGCGATGGTGTGGGGTAGGAGGTGGGAGGGGGCTTTGGCATTGGGAGATCGTGTACACCTGTGGCTGATTCATGTCAATGTATGGCAAAACCAATACAGTATTGTAAAATAGAATAGAGTATTAAAAAAAAAAGAATTAAAAAAGTAAAGAAAGCCTACACAAACCATGGTACACTATTTTATAAAACTACAAGTAATTGGTGTGCTAGAACAAGAAGAGAGGGAGAAGGAGGAAGAAAGCTTATTTAAAGAAATAATGGCTAAGAACTTCCCAAATTAAGGGGGAAATCTGGACATCCTAGTTCAAGGAGCTAATAGATCACCCCAATATTTCAATCCAAAATAAAGTGCTCCAAGACATATTATAATAAAACTATGTAAAATCAAAGACGGGGGGGGGGGGTGGTCCTAAGATGGCAGAATAGGACAGGGAGACCAGTTTCTCCCCCACAAATTCATCGAAAGTTCATTTGACCACGGAGCAAATACCACAAAACAACTTCTGAATGCTGACAGAGGACACCAGGCACCCAGAAAGGCAGCCCGTTGTCTTTGAAAGGAGACAGGACAAAATATAAAAGATAAAAAGAGAGACAAGAGTTAGGGATGGAGACCGTCCTGGGGAGGGAGTCTTAAAAGAGAAGTTTCCAAACACCAGGAAATCCTCTCACCGGTAGGTCTGTGGGGAGTTTTGTAATCTCAGAGGGCAACATAACCGGGAGGAAAAATAAATAAAACCCACAGATTACGTGTCTAATGGCAACTCCCAGCGGAGAAATAGCCCAGACTCGCATCCGCCACCAGCAAGCGGGGGCTGAACAGGGAGGCGCGGGCTGCATTGCTTAGGGTAAGGATCCGGCCTGAATGCCCTGAGGGCAATCTCAGGGCGCTAACATGAGACAGCAACCCAAAACATGGGCTAGCCAGAGAGGGAAAAAAAGAAAAAAAAGAGGAGTGTCTAATGGCAACTCCCAGCGGAGAAATAGCCCAGACTCGCATCCGCCACCAGCAAGCGGGGGCTGAACAGGGAGGCGCGGGCTGCATTGCTTAGGGTAAGGATCCGGCCTGAATGCCCTGAGGGCAATCTCAGGGCGCTAACATGAGACAGCAACCCAAAACATGGGCTAGCCAGAGAGGGAAAAAAAGAAAAAAAAGAGGAAAGAGAGCAAGAGAACTTTCCTGCGAAAAGCTCTAACCTAAGGCACTGCCAGCCCTCTCACAGAACAGAAGACTGAGCCAATGCCAGAGAGTAAGCTCGCTGCGGACCGCCGTCTCCCACCGGAGGCAGGGAGGCAGGCGGGCAACAGCCAGAGCTGGAAGGAAAGGGGCTACCAAAGATGGAAGCCTTGATACCAAGATCTTGATACCAAGACAGCATCAGCTACCAAACTGCAGCAGGCTCCCAGTTGCTAACCAAGTCTTCCTGGCAACCTGGATTGTTGACGTCTATCTGCCAAGAGAGTCACAGTCAGAGATCAGCTCCCCAGAAGAGACACATGGCACACCTGAGAGGGCGCTCCCGCTGCGCACCCAATTTTAAAAAAGAAAAGTGAAAGTATTAGTCTCTCAGTTGTGTCTAACTCTTTGTGACCCCATGGACTGTATGGACTGTAGCCTGCCAGGCTAATCTGTCCACAAAATTCCCCCAGGCAAGAGTATTGGAGTGGGTAGACATTTCCTTCTCTAGGGGATCTTCCCAGAGATCTGTGCTGTCCTTCTGAGTTATTAATCAGTGTGTACTAACTATGTGTGAAAAACATCTATTTCTGCATTATTGACTATGCCAAAGTCTTTGTGTGGATCACAACAAACTGTGGAAAATTCTTAGAGATGGGAATACCAGAGCTCAGATTTATCTCTTAAGAAATCTGTATGCAGGTCAAGAAGCAACAGTTAGAACTGGACACGGAACAACAGACTGGTTCCAAATAGGAAAAGGAGTACGTCAAGGCTGTATATTGTCCCCCTACTTATTTAACTTCTATGCAGAGTACATCATGAGAAATGCTGGGAAGTTGTGTCTAACTCTTTGTGACCCCATGGACTGTATGGACTGTAGCCTGCCAGGCTAATCTGTCCACAAAATTCCCCCAGGCAAGAGTATTGGAGTGGGTAGACATTTCCTTCTCTAGGGGATCTTCCCAGAGATCTGTGCTGTCCTTCTGAGTTATTAATCAGTGTGTACTAACTATGTGTGAAAAACATCTATTTCTGCATTATTGACTATGCCAAAGTCTTTGTGTGGATCACAACAAACTGTGGAAAATTCTTAGAGATGGGAATACCAGAGCTCAGATTTATCTCTTAAGAAATCTGTATGCAGGTCAAGAAGCAACAGTTAGAACTGGACACGGAACAACAGACTGGTTCCAAATAGGAAAAGGAGTACGTCAAGGCTGTATATTGTCCCCCTACTTATTTAACTTCTATGCAGAGTACATCATGAGAAATGCTGGGCTGGAGGAAGCACAGGCTGGAATCAAGATTGCTGGGAGAAATATCAATAACCTCAGATATGCAGATGACACTACCCTTATGGCAGAAAGTGAAGAAAAACTAAAGTGCCTCTTGATAAAAGTGAAAGAGGAGAGTGGAAAAGTTGGCTTAAATCTCAACATTCAGAAAACAAAGATCATGGCATCCGGTCCCATCACTTCATGGCAAATAGACGGGGAAACAGAGGCAGACTATTTTTCTGGGCTCCAAAATCACTGCAGATAGTGATTGTAGCCATGAAATTAAAAGATACTTACTCCTTGGAAGGAAAGTTATGACCAACCTAGATAGCATATTCAAAAGCAGAGACATTACTTTGTCAACAAAGGTCCGTCTTGTCAGGGCTATGGTTTTTCCAGTGGTCATGTATGGATGTGAGAGTTGGACTATAAAGAAGGTTGAGCACTGAAGAATTGATGCTTTTGAACTGTGGTGTTGGAGACGACTCTTGAGAGTCCCTTGGACTGCAAGGAGATCCAACCAGTCCCTCCTAAGGGAGATCAGTTCTGGGTGTTCATTGGAAGGACTGATGTTGAAGCTGAACTTCCAATACTTTGGCTACCTGATGCGAAGAGCTGACTCATTTGAAGAGAGCCTGATGCTGGGAAAGATTGAGGGCACGAAGAGAAGGGAATGACAGAGGATGAGATGGTTGGATGGTATCACCAGCTCAATGGACAGGGGTTTGGGTGAACTCTGGGAGTTGGTGATGGACAGGGAGGCCTGGTGGGCTGCAGTTCATGGGTTTGCAAAGAGTCAGACACGATTGAATGACTGAACTGAACTGAACTAAACTGATCTACATTAATGTTTTTAATCTTGTTGAGCCATAGTTGCTCTGGTTACAAAATGGGGATTTGTTCAACAAACATATATTGATGCCCATAATATGTCAGGCACTGTGCCTGTGAACAACCCATACAAAATTCCTCACTATTGTTGAGTTTATTTTCTATTGTATGTGTAGGAAGAGGGGGCAATGTGAAGAGTCAACTAATAAAACAATGAAAAAGTGAAATACATAGTATGTCAAATGCTTATAAATATAGAAGAGAACAAAAGATCAGGGAGGGTGTAAAGACATGTCTGCTGTGGTAGTGATAGGCAGCGGAGGATGGTGAAGAGTTAGAATAGTTAATAGGTTGATCAAGCAAGTCTTCACCAAGAAGCAAAGATTCTAAGGAAGGAAAGGGAGAGTCATACAGACATTTGAGAGGGCTGTTAAGCAGAGGGAAGAGTTAGTAAAAAGGCTTTGAGTCAGTGACCTGCCTGGTAAGATCAAGGAGACAAATTAGAGTGGCTGAAACAGACTGAATGGAAATGAAGACGGGATGGGAATGACAGTGAAATCAGGGAAACTTGAAAGATGCAGCTTCCAGCTTCAGAAATGGGAAACCCTGGGGGAGGAAACTCTACATGATTTTGGACAAGAAAATTCTGAGATTCCTGTTGTTGCCCAAGTGAGATATCAAGAGGCCAGCTGGATAGCCAAGACTGGGTTTAGCTGAGATCAGCACCGTGGAAGTTGCAGGTATTGAAGACATTCCAGATCACCAGAAGTGGTGTGAGTAGAGAAGGGAAGAGGTCTAAGAATGATGGGAGAGGCAGAGTAAGGTCAGGCAAGTGCAGTGTCCTGGAAGCCAAGGGCCAAAGGTAAGCTGAGCAGGAGGAAGTGAGCTTCTAGGTGAACTGCTGTAGATAAGTTAATACTCTCTTCACAGCATTCAGGCATGAATTAAATAAAAGCAATATTTGTATAGCACAACATAATTCCCTGCACAACAGCTGGCACAAAACAAGAACCCACTTAATGCTTCCTTTTTTAAAAGAAAAAAACAAACAAGGAATCTCTTTGGGATCTCCCAGAGTAAAATTTAATAATATTCATAATTTCATAAAGATAGTTTATCTGCTAATAAAATGAATGACTTTATATCTCTGAAGACAATGAAGGTTTTTAAATACAAGGAAATAAAATACGTCTTAGGGGAACTTCATAAAAACTTAAGGTTTTCTTTACTCCATAAAATGTGTTTATACATTAACAAAATATAATAGCTAGAAGGAGGAAAGGAAAATAGAATAAAATAAAGGATTCTTCATATTTAATTTCTGCAGTACTTTGTCAGGTGCTTTATAAGTGCATCTCCTTTAATTTTCACATTAACCTCAAAATTGGAAATGAGTCTCCCCAACCACTGGAAACACAGTGGACCAAATATATCTTCTCATATAATACCTTCTATGTGAGCTGAGGGCTGTGAGACCTCTGATGGGACTCTTTTCTCCAAATTCCAAGAATGACTTATCCTAAGAGAGAAGCTGTATTATTTACCTGCACTGAAAAGTATAATTACCAAAGATTGGAGATATGTATTTATCTTCTACAATGTCTTCAGCCAAACTTCCAAAGTTTGGAATGACATGAATAAAAAATGCAATTATCAAAATTTTCTATTTCTTCTGGCCTAAGTCCTTCATTTCTCAGTTAGAGATAAGCAATGTCAAATGACTTTTTCTACCCTACAGCCAGATGATGGGGAAGGATTCGGAGGCATAGCCAGGGTTACAAGCTCTCTGCTCTTGTCTTGTGATGCTCACACATAACACTTCTGAGCAGGTAAGCCTAGATGACTAAGGAACACTCTCACTTGTGTCATCTGCAGATTTTCTGGCAGATTAGCTTGTTAGAAGTGGCTGAGTGATTTTTGCCTTGGAGATGAATACAAAGGTTGAACTTAGTATTCTTGTCACTTGTGGATTCTGTTTGCATAGGACACTAGGTTCTTCACGGCCCCAATCAGTAAATGGGGCTCATAAGTAGGTGTGAGATCTTGTAATGGGTGCTTGGGTGGGGATAAACTTACTTCATTGTGTGGGAGCAGGGCAGAGAGTGAACCCTATTCCTGGGATTTGTACTGTACCACATGATAATTTAATGACCTATTTTTTAAACATCCTTCCTTCCAGAATGTGAAGTTCTCTGAGAACTGAGACTATGTTTACTGTTGTCATAAATATAAATCCTATCATCTAGTTTATACTTAGTATTCAATAAACATTTGCTCTAGTAATGAATTCTGCCTCATTCCACCAGCATGACAAATAGTTTCACTGTTAGCGGAAGAGAAGCCCACACAGAGTATTTTTAATATTAACACTTTAGACCAAGGGATAGAGAAGTGTGAATAATTGCTCTGGAAATTGTGGAATGACATACTTTGAAATCTAGGATCTTCAACGACAGGGATTGTTGAGTCTGCTGGACTGTATACTTTATGAGAGCAGAAACTGTATTTATTACACTGACCACTTCATCCTAAAGACTTCATAGCCCTTAGCCTAGATTGTTAATTAAGTTAGTTAAGTCACTCACTCAGTTGTGTCCGACTCTTTGTGACCCTGTGGACTGTAGCCTACCAGGCTCCTCCATCCATGGAATTCTCCAGGCAAGAACACTGGAGTGGGTTGCCATTTCCTTCTCCAGGGATCTTCCTGACCCAGGGATCAAACCCAGGTCTCCCGCATTGCAGGCAGATGCTTTAACCTCTGAGACACCAGGGAAGCGCTGGTATTAATGATTGTTAATAATTAGTTTTTAAACAACTAATTTATCAAAAAAGGTATTTGGTGAATAGCAGTGATAAATATGGACAAGATTAGCACCCTATCATGAGTTCCACTAGGTGAATTGCTGTTTATCACCCCCTTTTTTGGTGGGCCTTCCCTGATAGCTCAGTTGGGAAAGAGTCCACCAGGAATGCAGGGGACCCCAGTTTGATTCCTGGGTCTGGAAGATCTGCTGGAGAAAGGATAGGCTACCCACTCCATTGGGCTTCCCTTATATGGCTCAGCTGGTAAAGAATTTCTTGCAATGTGGGAGACCTGGGTTCGATCCCTGGGTTGGGAAGATCCTCTAGAGAAGGAGAAGGTTACCCACTCCAGTATTCTGGCCTGGAGAATTCCATAAACTGTATAGTCCAGGGGGTTGCAAAGAGTCGAACACGACTGAACAATTTACACCCCCTCTTTTGTTATAATAATTAGCTTCCTTGGACTGGTCACACAGCAGGCACCAAAAAATATTACTTTAAAGTAATATTTTGTTTTGTTTACAGAAAACAGGAAACATAAAAAAAGGAAAGATTATCAATTAATAGAAAGTGGGTTGATAAGACAGTTAGTGCATAAATTGGTTTTCAGAATCTGATCATATAAAATTTTTTATTTAGTGCTATGTTAAATCTCTGTGCCAAATATTTTAAAAATAATTTTGTGAAACTCTAGCCATTTCAACAACATCTTGATATGTCTAAATACAAAATCTCTGTTGAATTAATTAACAATGTTCTATATTCAGTTCAGTTTAATTCAGTTCAGTCGCCCAGTCGTGTCCGACTCTTTGCGACTCCATGAATCACAGCACGCCAGGCCTCCCTGTCCATCACCATCTCCCGGAGTTTACTCACACTCATGTCCATCAAGTCGATGATGCCATCTAGCCATCTCATCCTCTGTCGTCCCCTTCTCCTCCTTCCCCTAATCTCTCCCAGCATCAGAGTCTTCCAATGAGTCAACTCTTCGCATGAGGTGGCCAAAGTACTGGAGTTTCAGCTTTAGCATCATCCCTTTCAAAGAACATCCAGGACTGATCTCCTTCAGAATGGACTGGTTGGATCTCCTTGCAGTCCAAGGGATTCTCAAGAGTCTTCTCCAACACCACACTTCAAAAGCATCAATTCTTCGGCACTCAGCTTTCTTCATAGTCCAACTCTCACATCCATACATGAATACTGGAAAAAACGAAGCCTTGACTAGACGGAGATTTGTTGGCAAAGTAATATCTCTGCTTTTCACTATGCTACCTAGGTTGGTCATAACTTTCCTTCCAAGGAGTAAGCGTCTTTTAATTTCATGGCTGCAGTCACCATCTGCAGTGATTTTGGAGCCCCCCAAAATAAAGTCTGACACTGTTTCCACTGTTTCCCCATCTATTCCCCATGAAGTCATGGGACCAGATGCTGTGATCTTCATTTTTTAAATGTTGAGTTTTAAGCCAACTTTTTCACTGTCCTCTCACTTTCATCAAGATGCTTTTGAGTTCCTCTTTCTGCCATAAGGGTGGTGTCATCTGCATATCTGAGATTATTGATATTTCTCCCAGCAATCTTGATCCCAGCCTGTGCTTCCTTCAGCCCAGCATTTCTCATGATGTACTCTGCATAGAAGTTAAATAAGTAGGGGGACAATATACAGCCTTGATGTACTCCTTTTCCTATTTGGAACCAGTCAGCTGTTCCATGTCCAGTTCTAACTGCTGCTTCCTGACCTGCATATAGGTTTCTCAAGAGACAGGTCAGGTGGTCTGGTATTCCAATCTCTTTCAGAATTTTCCACAGTTTGTTGTGATCCACACAGTCAAAGGCTTTGGCATCATCAATGAAGCAGAAATAGATGTTTTTCTGGAACTCTCTTGCTTTTTCCATGATCCAGCAGAGGTTGCCAATTTGATCTCTGGTTCCCCTGCTTTTTCTAAAACCAGCTTGAACATCTGGAAGTTCATAGTTCATGTATTGCTGAATCCTGGCTTGGAGAATGGCTAGGCAAAAAACCAAGAACTCTTTAGGTCTTAATTCTCATTGTAGAGAGTAAGGCTTAATGGTAAAGAATCCACCTGTCAGCAAGAGATGTGGGAGATGCCAGTTTAATCCTTGGGTCAGAAAGATCCCCTGGAGAAGGAAGTGACAACCCACTCCAGTATTCTTGCCTGGGAAATCTCATGGATAGAGGATCCTTCAGACTACAGTCCATGGGGTTGCAAAGAGAAGGAAATGATTTAGTGACTAAACCACCACCAGAGAGTAAGTAGTCCTATAATATATTTATGAAAATATTTTAATCTTCAATCACATCTGTATAGAATAAACAAAAGTAGAGCTGAAAGTGTCCTCACTGAGATATAACAAGGTCCCTCAATGCTGAAATGATTTTCAATCATCCCCAGAAACTGTGTATGGTTAGACTTTGTTATGCAAGTGGTTTCTTTAAAGCTGTGATGACAGTTATGGGTAATTGTCCAATAAAAGATGAAACAAATAATGCATTTTTATCACTCCTTCTTTGTTCCTGAATAAGACTGTATCTGCTTTTTAACTGCATGAAGATATAATGTATTAGTATGATTTTTAGTCTAGTAAGAGCAGTAAGTCTTAATCATTATCTGGGACTAAAGAATGGTCAGTAAAGACTCGCAAACTGACCCAAAATTGGGAAGGGAAAAGAGAAAGAAAAAAGCCCTAAGATGTCAAAGGCCATTTCTAACCTGTGTAATTAGACCTAAGATATTCAAGAAGGATAGCCATTTCCTTTTATACTTCTCAGAACCGGTGCTGAGCTAAATGGATCTATGCTTCTCTTACAAATGGGACCAAGGAAGATCTTTTGCTCCTCCAAAAAGATTTTTGGGCAAAATGTCTTCATGAACTGTTACCCACAAAAACAGTTGTGGTGTTCAGGTTGTGATTTGAAGCTTCAGGATGACCTTGGTCAGATAAGGCAAAACTACCTAATGACCCTCTCTACCTCTGGTATGAGCATGCCTAAGTCTTTGGGTAGCTTCCTTTTGAATAAGAGGCTCTGTCAAAATTCCCATTGCATATTTAAGTTCCGGTTGGTTTTGTTGATCCTTCTGGATGTGATGTCTATCTGTTTTAACTTGTGATCCCAGGTTTTGTTTGGGGTTTAGATTTATTTACACTCGGTCCTAAATCTGACCTTCATTGTGCTTTTAAACTCAGAACTACTAGGTCTTGGTTTCCAGTATCTATCTACTTACTTTATTTCCTGATTATAGTTCTGACCTTTGCTTTATTTTCTTGGACTCCAAAATCACTGCAGATGGTGACTGCAGCCATGAAATTAAAAGATACTTGCTCCTTGGAAGAAAAGCTATGACCAGTCTAGGCATCATATGAAAAAGCAGAGACATTACTTTGCCAACAAAGGTCTGTCTAGTCAAATCTATGGTTTTTCCAGTAGTCATGTATGGTTTTAAGAGTTGGGCTATAAAGGAAGCTGAGCACCAAAGAACTGATGCTTTTGAACTGTGGTGTTAGAGAAGATTTTTGAGAGTCCCTTGGACAGCAGTGAGATCCAACCAGACCATCCTAAAACAAATCAATCCTGAATGTTCATTGGAAGGACTGATGCTGAAGCTGAAGCTCCAATACTTTGGCCACCTGATGTGAAGAACTGACTTACTGGAAAAGACCCTTATGCTGGGAAAGATTGAAGGCAGAAGGAGAAGGGGATGCCAGAGGATGAGATGGTTGGATGGCACTACCGACTCAATGGACATGAGTTTGAGCAAGCTCTGAGAGTTGGTGACCAGGAAGCCTGGCATGCTGCAGGCCATGGGATTGCAAAGGGTTGGACACAACTGAGCCAATGAACTGAACTGACTTGCTTTAGGCGAGTAATGTTTGCCCTTCAAATTATGTCCCTTAATCTTTCTTATTCATGTTTTCCTTCAAATGACCACTTACTGAAATTTTCTTCATTTTCAAAGTCTAGTTTACATTCTCTTCCCAGAATCTTTTCCCAATCCTCTCACTTAGAATAAACTTCTCTTCTCTTGGCTTCTGTGTTGTCTGTATCTAAGTGTTTCTACAGTTTTTCCGTAAACATTATTGATCCAAGAATTTTTGCAGAAACTCATGCCCGTGGCTGGGGATTTGTTATATAAATGAATATTGAAATACTCTGGTTAATAACATCCAGGTTATTGCAGCCTGGCGTGCTGCAATTCATGGGATCACAAAGAGTCGGACACGACTGAGTGACTGAACTGAACAAAAGACATATTAATATATCTCTGGTCAATAAGTAGTTAAATGTGAAACTATCTTGCAGCAAGGATCTCCTTCCAAGCTTATTCCTCTGAAATATTCTGGACAAAATGTGTGCATGCTAAGTCGTTTCAGTTGTGTCCAAATCTTTGCAACACTATGGATTGTAGTCTGCCAGGCTCCTCTGACCATGGAATTCTCCAGGCAAGAATACTGGAGTGGGTTGCCATGCCCTCCTTCAGGGGATCTTCCTGACCCAGGGATCGAAACCCTGTCTCCTGCATTGCAGGTCTGAGCCACCAGGGAAGCCCCTAGATGAAATAGTATCCATAATTACTTAATTGAAGTGCTGGCCATTCCACCATCATGATGCTTTGTAGTGGTCAATGTTTAAGGGTGGACCATAGATGTCATTCAGACTGGAGCTATAGGACATGCACCATGCAAGAAAAGGCCCATTTAACAGCAGGCTTTTGTGACTGAGTCCCAAACTTGATCATTATTCTAAATAGGTAAAAAGAAAAAACTACCCTAAGATCAGATGCACAGGACGGACTTGAGTTTGGAGTGAATTAGACTTGAAATAGAGTTGCATGCAGTCCTGGATGTCATGGATAGAGAGCCCATGGACTTGTTTTCCAGTTCCCATAAAACAAAAGTGAAGGGACATCAGCTCAAATCAAGGACTAAATGCCAAGAAATTTTAAGGAATTATCACTTTTTATAGTGAGTAACATACTTAAAGTCTTTCTTCCAGCCTACTATTTCATAAGAAGTTTCTATAAATTCATAACAGTCCTTCTAGTACCCTTCAGGTATGGTGTGATAGAGCACTTGACTTGGACCTAAGCAGTCTGATTGATTGATTTTTATTTATTTTATCTTTAAAAAATATTTTTATTGGCATATAGTTGCTTTACTATGTTGTGTCAGTTTCCACTGTATAGCGAAGTGAAACAACCGTGCTTATATATATGTATATCCCTTCTTTTTGGATTTCCTTCCTACTTAGTTCACTGCAGAGCATTCAGTAGAGTTCCCTGTGCTATACAATAGGTTCTCATTAGTCATTTATTTTATACATAATATCAGTACTATGTATATATGTCATTCCCAGTTTCCCAGTTTATCCCTTCTCCTTCTCCCCTTGTTATCCATACAATTGTTCTCTACATCTGTGTCTTTATTTCTAAGCAGTCTGATTTGGAAACTGGCTTTTCACTACCAGAGAAGGAACCTGGTAAGGTCTCTGCAATACTCTGATTCCCATTTCCCTATTACTTTCTGCAAAAGTAGGATATAGTAGATCCTGCTGGTACCCATCCATATCCTCTTTTTCCTAGCTGCCAGAAATGCTAGCTAAAAATGACTTACAGCTGCCCACTTGCCAAGAGACATGCCCTTGTATGGAGTGATCATTCACCCACATTCTTCCTCTGATAGCTCACAGCCAATGAGAAGCTGACATTGGGGAATAATAATGCCTATCTCGTAGAAATGAAATAGGATAGCATACATGAACATGCCTAGGGTGGTAATGTAAATGTTAAAATTAAAAAAAAGAAAAGGAACTAAGAAAATTATAGCCTTGTATGTCTGTAAGGCTTGACTTATGATATCAAAGAATACAGTCATGACCTTTCACACTTTCTAAATCAGAATCCTGAGTAGAACGTTGCTGTGCTTAGTCATTCAGCTGTGTCTGACTCTTTGTGACACCATGGACTGCAGCCTGCTAGGCTCGTCTGTCCATTGGTGTTCTCCAGTATGGAAGCCCAAGAATACTGGAGTGGGTAGCTTATCCTTTCTCCAAAAGATCGTCCCAACCCAGAAATTGAACTAGGGTCTCCTGCTTTGCAGGCAGATTCTTTACCAGCTGAGATACCAGGGAAGCCCAAAAAGAAAGGTAGGCATAATCCAAATGAGATTTATTTTCTTGTATGAGGGACCAGTTTTCTAAATCATCAAAAGAAATGCTGTCTCATGACAGTACCAATAACATGTGAGATAGGAGGTTGTCAGGCTCCATGTTAGACTGTCTTCCTTAACAACTTCCTGGCAAGTTACACATACTCACACTTTCAAATAAGTGGAATGTTTGACATGGCAACTCCTGACTCACTAGAAGCAGATTTAAGATTTTATTTTATTTAGGTTTGATTTAAGTCTTCAAAATGGGCAATTATAAGTAATAGTCTCAACAAATAACAGTGATAATAATTGAGCTATATATTGAGTGCCTATTGGAAAAGACCTAATGCTGGGAGGGATTGGGGGCAGGAGGAGAAGGGGCAACAGAGGATAAGATGGTTGGGTGGCATCACCGACACAATAGACATGAGTTTGGGTAAACTCTGGGAGGTGGTGATGGACAGGGAGGCCTGGCATGCTGCAATTCACGGAGTCGCAAAGAGTTGGACATGAATGAGTGACTGAACTGAACCGAATTGAATTGTGTGTTGATTATTCTACATATATTCATCATATTGGTTAATCCTTTATGGTACTTATAATTATCCCAAATTTGCACACTGGAATCAGAGACATCATTTAATGACTTCTTGATTTAGGGTTGGAAGCCAGGTTTGCCTAACCATACAGTCTGTGCTCTGTAGAGTTGAATCAAGGGTACATGAAGATATGCTCATGTCTATATTTTTATTTTATAAATTAGGCCTAAGCCTAAACACCAGAACAGGGAAGAGGGGTAAAAGAGTGACTGAACTGAACCGAATTGAATTGTGTGTTGATTATTCTACATATATTCATCATATTGGTTAATCCTTTATGGTACTTATAATTATCCCAAATTTGCACACTGGAATCAGAGACATCATTTAATGACTTCTTGATTTAGGGTTGGAAGCCAGGTTTGCCTAACCATACAGTCTGTGCTCTGTAGAGTTGAATCAAGGGTACATGAAGATATGCTCATGTCTATATTTTTATTTTATAAATTAGGCCTAAGCCTAAACACCAGAACAGGGAAGAGGGGTAAATATAGTAGATATTTACTAAAAACCAGCAAAGAGATTACCAAGAACCATTAAAAAAGGGCCCTTGCCTATTGGTGAATCATAAGTGAGGAACCACATGGTATAATTATTTCATAAAACATGAGAATGAGGATTAAGGTGAAGGATTATTCTTAATACATATTTCACAGGTTGGGAAAGAAAATCTTTCCAACCTTGGGGCATGGTTGCTCAATTTTTTAATGTCATTGTGGGTACATGATTCAAAAGTATAAAGAAGATGTGGGTAATGAGAAGTTTGGCAGACTCAGTCACTGCAAAAGATAAACACAAGCTACCAAAAGTCAGGTCAAGTTAACTTGAGTTGAGGAAGCTAGGTAAAAATGTTATTGCTAAACAGAGATGTTTCAAATCTCCCATGAAATATTTTTGGCATGATCTCATTTTTTAAATAAATGGTCTCCAAAATTGGTTACTTTTTGTGAAATGTTGATCATTTTCTCTTTCAAGGATGGCAGTCAAATATTATGGCATCTATCAATGTGAATCTATTCTGAAAACACATTGATGCTTTGGAAAATCAGTGAATAACTCATAAAAAATTTCCCCAAATTCATTAATTATATTCTTAACAATTACTCAGAATTCAAGGTACTGATAATGATTGCTTATTAAAATGCATCTAATCTGGAAATTAATCCAGATATATTTACGGATAGACTATATCTTTCTCTTTTTAAAATTCATTTTACTTAACTTATTCCCTAAAGATGCAAAAATTATCCCAAGCCAAGGGAAGACATTTCAAAGTAACACACCAGTAAACTAAAGACCGGGCTTCCAAGGTGGCTCAGGGGTTAAAGAATCCACCCGCTAAGCAGGAGATGTGGGTTTGATTCCTGGGTTTTGGAAGATCCCCTGGAGAAAGTAATGGTAACCCACTCCGGTATTCTTGCCTGGGAAATCTCAAGGACAGAGAGGCCTGGTGGGCAACAGTCCATGGGGTTGAAAAAGAGTGGGACACAACTTAGTGACTAAATGGCAGCAGCAGCAAACTAAAGACTAGCTTACACACTGCTGCTGCTGCTGCTGCTGCTACTGCTGCGTCACTTCAGTCGTGTCTGATTCTGTGCAACCCCATAGACTGCAGCCCACCAGAATCCCTGGGATTTTCCAGGCAAGAACACTGGAGTGGGTTGCCATTTCCTTCTCCAATGCATGGAACTGAAAAGTGAAAGTGAGGTCGCTCAGTCGTGCCTGACTCTTAGAAACCCCATGGATTGCAACCTACCAGGTTTAGGCAAGAGAACTGGAGTGAGTTGCCATTGCCTTCTCTAAGCTTACACACTAGAGTAGTTCATAAATAGCAAGTCTATACTAAACATAGGTAGAGATTGCTTTAAACTTTTCTTCTAATGCTTGTTTATTGTTTAGAATGGCATATTCACGCTTGATTTTATAAGAGCTCATGAGTGAAAGTGAGGTCGCTCAGTCGTGCCTGACTCTTAGAAACCCCATGGATTGCAACCTACCAGGTTTAGGCAAGAGAACTGGAGTGAGTTACCATTGCCTTCTCTAAGCTTACACACTAGAGTAGTTCATAAATAGCAAGTCTATACTAAACATAGGTAGAGATTGCTTTAAACTTTTCTTCTAATGCTTGTTTATTGTTTAGAATGGCATATTCACGCTTGATTTTATAAGAGCTCATGTATCTATGATTTAAAAATAAGCACACACTATGATGTGTGAATTCTTTTCTGAAATATACAAAATTTCAGTTATTATTTATTTTTAATTGGAGGATAATTGCTTTACAATATTGTGTTGAATTCTGCTATACATCAACATAAATCAGCCATAGGTATACATGTGAAAATTTCAGTTTTTCAAAGTAAAGAGGAACTAAAAAGCCTCTTGATAAAAGTAAAAGAGGACGAAAGGAGAAAGATGACAAAAGCAAACCATATCATGGTTTGTTATAGCTGTGCTTTGAGAAACTTCAGCTTTTTCTGAGTGGCTGGATGGAGTAACTTTAAAAAATATGACATTTAATTATTCTGATAGTTTCATCAAATGGTATCAACACTGTTGAAGTTCCATTGTAAATTTATAACTAGGACAACTGCAGAAAGGAATGATGAAGATGAGTCTAATCCCATTGTTTTTGTTGTTTAGTCCCTAGGCCATGTCCAACTCTTCTGTGACCCCATGGACTGTAGCTTGCCAGTCTCCTCCATCTATGGGATTTCCCAGGCAAGAATACTTAGTATTCTTGCCATTTCCTTCTCCAGGGGATCTTCCTGACCCAGGGATCAAACCAATATCTCCTGCACTGGCAGGTGGATTCTTTACCACACAGCCACCAGGGAATTCTCTACCCTTTACCTCAGTAGATAAAGGATCTTATGTCCAACAGAGATTGAGAGGATTTCTGAAGGTCAAAGAGCAGACAAGCAAATGAGCAAGAGCTCAGAAACTAGATCCCTGATACTCCAGCCAGTGTAGACTTCCTGGAAAGTACTTAAGCAAAGGAGAAATTGAGTAAAAAGCATTTAACATATTTAATGATCAATTTTTGCTGTTTCAGAATAGACTTCATTATTTGAGGTTTGTCTGATCTGATGAGCATGCAGTAAGATTTTAATATCTAAGAGCTCTATAAATGTATTATTGTGAAAAAATTACCCAAATCTCTGACTGAAAGAGAAATAAAGGGAAGTGATCTGTTTAGGTCAGTCCAGTAGATGAAATACCAAATCCAAATCAGGTTACAGGATAAGGATTCTTTATTGAGGACTTGACATATAGATTAGTTCTTGTGCCATAAATAATGTTGTTCCTTTTACTGTCTGGAGATTTTATCCTACTTTGTAAGTAGAAATCCCTTGCCCATGAAAAAATGTGGCCAAATATTTCTGACTCCTTGAATTGTAGCTGCACTTCAAGATCTGGATACACAACAAGTGAACGGTAGAAAATAATACTGTGCAGTGCGAACTTAGACTAGATGACTACTAAGAAAACTTACAGCTCTCAAATCCTAGGTGTATCCCTGTCCGGTAATTGCTATCTCTTGCATACAGTGGAATTATATGGGATAAATGTGTCCATTCTGCTAGGATCAGCTAATGGGAAAAAGAAAACTTTCCACATTAATGATTTTTTATTAGTGTTCTCAGTATTCCAGAATCCAAATACCATGGAACTTTAAAATAACCTGAAAACAGAGAGGCTTAGATAACTCTTGCTCAAATAATCATCATAACAGCTAGAAACTTGGACACAGGAGACAAACATCACCAGCTTCATGATTTCTTCATTATGCAGGTATTGTAGATTGGCCAGTTTCTTTGTTATGATGCTTCATTCTAATGCTGTTTTATCAGATGTGCATCCAGGTGAATGCAAGAGACTTATAGATTCTTAGTATTGGAAGAGCATCATAGCTTGTGGCGTAGGATTCAGGAGGCTGGTTCTGGAATGTGATATCAGAGTTTGACTCTTGCTCTGCCACTTCACCCTCGTGGGACCTTGGGCAAGCTGTGTAGCCTCTTATGCCTCAGCGTCCCCATCTGCAAATTGAGGGCAATAGTAGTACTGACCTCTTAGGGTTGTTATAAGATTCACTACATGGAAGCCACAGAAAAAAAGTTCTTATCACACAGAAAATACACTGTTAAATATTCTTTGTTCCAACTGCCTAAGATTCTCATTTAATAGATGAGGGGAGTGAAATCTACCAGGATGAGTGACTTTCTCTCTATTTCAGAGAATAGAGCTTTACCTGCCGTAGATTTAAACCCATGCAATTAATCCCAATGGTTTCTATGCTGTATAAGATTATCTGGTGGTGACTGTTCATTTTGGACTTTGAAAACGACTTTTCTTTCAGAAGAAATGAGTTCAACCTGATTCATGTGATCCAGCAAAGGATTACTTCAAGTCTGGCCTTATAAGTCATTGGAATTTGTAATTGTCTCTGGATTAGGAGAACTGGGAATGTCCTATGACAAAATTATTTCTCTCCACCCACTGATGGATGCTTGAAATTCTCTTTAGTTTAAGGATCTATGCCTTGTTCAAACACACATTTTTCTATTAAGGAGAACACTTCAAGGTTTATTAATCACTTACATCATACTGTAAAAAGCAAATAAAACCAGAAATTTTGAAAAAGGGGAAAGACAAAAAAAGAAAGGTCCCAGGACCTAAAAATAGAGCATAGAATTAGGGTAGCTGGAGAAATTTGATAGCAGACTTCTCCACGATTTGACTCGTAACCAACTCTCCACATAACTATTTCTAAAGTAACATTTGTTCTGGAATTAATGAATCTGATCTGTTTGAAGTACACTAAGCCACATGCTGGGCATGGTGGAGGAGGTAGACACAGTCTCTCTCTTTGCAGACTGCCAGTCTAGCAGGAGACAGGAAACATACATGCTTAAATAACTGCAACAATTGCTAGTGTTAGTCACACAGCTTTGTCTGACTCTTTATGACCCCATAGACTGTAGCCCACCAGGCTCCTCTGTCTATGGAATTCTCCAGACAAGAATATCAGAGTGGGTAGCCATTCCCTTCTCCAGGGGATCTTCCCAACCCAGGGATAAAATCCAGGTCTCCTGCATCGCAAGCAGACTCTTTACCATTAGAGCCAGCAGGGTAGCCCAACTGTTAGTCACCTGGTGTGTCTGACTATTTACAGCCCCATGTTAAACACAGTAGAACTGACGGGCGTGTGGGGGAACCAATGGGAAATCACAGTTCATCAGCGCTTCTCACTCTTGCAAGTGATGTTGTTCAGTCGCTCAGTTGTGCCTGACTCTGAGACCCCATGGACTGCAGCACAGCAGGCTTCCTTGTCTTTCACCATCTACCAGAGCTTGCTCAAACTCATGTCCATGGCGTCGGTGATACCATCCAAACATCTTGTCCTCTGCCGGCAAAGTCTTGTCGCTGCTTTTTAATATGCTGTCGAGGTTGGTCATAGTTTTTCTTCCAAGGAGCAAGCATCTTTTAATTTCATGGCTGCAGTCACCATCTACAGTGATTTTGGCACCCAAGAAAATAGTCTGTCACTGTGTCCATTGTTTCCCCATCCATTTGCCATGAAGTGATGGGACTGGATGCCGTGATCTTAGTTTTCTGAATGTTGAGTTTTAAGCCAGCTTTTTCACTCTCTTTTACTTTCATCAAGAGGCTCTTTAATTCCTCTTCTTTCTGCCATAAGGGTGGTGTCATCTGCATATCAGCAGTTCTTGATATTTCTCCCGGAAATCTTGATTCCAGCTTTTGCTCCATCCAGCCTGGCATTTCCCATCACTATGAACAAAGCTAGTGGAGGTGATAGAATTCCAGTGGAGCTATGTAAAATCCTGAAAGATGGTGCTGTGAAAGTGCTGCACTCAACATGCCAGCAAATTTGGAAAACTCAGCAGTGGCCACAGGATTGGAAAAGGTCAGTTTTCATTCCAATCCCAAAGAAAGGCCATGCCAAAGAGTACTGAAACTACTGCACAATTGCACTCATCTCACATGCTAGTAAAGTAATGCTCAAAATTCTCCAAGCCAGACTTCAGCAATACATGAACTGTGAACTTCCTGATGTTCAAGCTGGTTTTAGAAAAGGCAGAGGAACCAGAAATCAAATTGCCAACATCCGCTGGATCATGGAAAAAGCAAGAGAGTTCCAGAAAAACATCTATTTCTGCTTTATTGACTATGCCAAACCCTTTGACTGTGTGGATCACGATCAACTGTGGAAAATTCTGAGAGAGATGGGAATACCAGACCACCTAACCTGCCTCTTGAGAAATCTGTATGCAGGTCAGGAAGCAACAGTTAGAACTGGACATGGAACAACAGACTGGTTCCAAACAGGAAAAGGAATACGTCAATACTGTATATTGTCACCCTGCTTTTTTAACTTCTATGCAGAGTACATCATGAGAAACACTGGATTGGAAGAAGCACAAGCTGGGATCAAGATTGCTGGGAGAAATATCAATAACCTCAGATATGCAGATGACACCACCCTTATGGCAAAAGTGAAGAGGAACTCAAAAGCCTCTTGATGAAAGTGAAAGAGGACAGTGAAAAAGTTGGCTTAAAGCTCAACATTCAGAAAATGAAGATCATGGCATCTGGTCTCATCGTGGGGAAACAATGGAAACAGTGTCAGACTTTATTTTGGGGGGCTCTAGAATCACTGTAGATGGTGACTGCAGCCATGAAATTAAAAGACACTTAGTCTTTGGAAGAAAAGTTATGACCAACCTAGATAGTATATTCAAAAGCAGAGACATTACTTTGCTGTAATAGCTCGGCTGGAATTTCATCACCTCCACTAACTTCTTTTGTAGTGATTTTCTAAGGCCCAGTTGACTTCTCACTCCATGATGTCTGGCTCTAGGTGAGTCATCACACCATCATGGTTATCTGGGTTATTAAAGTGTCTTTTGTATAGTTCCTCTGTGTATTCTTGCCATCTCTTCTTAGTATCTTCTGCTTCTTTTAGGTCCATACCATTTCTGTCCTTTATTGTGCCCATCTTTAGAGGAAATGTTCTCTAATTTTCTTGAAGACACATGTCTAGTCATTTCTACTCTATTGTTTTTCTCTATTTCTTTGTATTGTTTGCTTAGAAAGGCTTTTTTATCTATCCTTGCTATTTTTTGGAACTCTGCATTCAGATGGTATATCTTTCCTTTTCTTCTTTTCCTTTCACTTCTCTTTTCTCAGCTATTTGTAAGGTCCTCTTAGACAACCATTTTGCCTTTTTGTATTTACTTTCCTTGGGGATGGTTTTGATCACCATCTCCTCTACAATATTACGGAACCTCCATCCATACTTCTTCAGGCACTCTGTATCAGATCTAATCCCTTGAATGTATTTGTCACTTCCACTGTGTAATTGTAAGGGATTTGATTTACTTCATACCTGAATGTTCTAGTGGTTTTCCCTACTTTCTTCAATTTAAGTCTGAATTTGGCAATAAGGAGTTCATGATTTGAGCCACAGTCAGCTCCCAGTGTTGTTTTTGCTCACTGTATAGAACTTCTCCATCTTTGGCTGCAAAGAATATAATCAGTCAATCTGATTTCGGTACTGACCATGATGTCCATGTGTAGAGTCATCTCTTATGTTGTTGGAAGAGAGTGTTTTCTATGACAGATGGGTTTCCTTGGCAGAATTCTGTTAGCCTTTGCCCCGCCTCATTTTGTACTCCAAGGCCAAACTTGCCTGTTACTCCAGGTATGTCTTGACTTCCTACTTTTGCATTCAAGTTCCCTGTGATGAATAGGATATCACTTTTTGTGTTAGTTCTAGAAGGTTTTAACTGTTTTCATAGAATCATTCAACTTCAGCTTCTTCAGCATTAGTGGTTGGGGTATAGACTTGGATTACTGTGATATTGAATGGTTTACCTTGGAAACAAACAGAGATCATTCTATTGCTTTTGCGATTGCACCCCAGTACTGCATTTTGGACTTCTGTTGGCTATGAGGGCTACTCCATTTCTTCTAAGGGATTCTTGCCCACAGTAGTACATATAATGGTCAACTGAATTAAATTCACCCATACTGGTCCATTTTAGCTCACTGATTCCTAAAATATCTATGTTCACTCTTGCATCTCCTGTTAGAACACTTCCAGTTTACCTTGATTCGGGAACCTAACATTCCAGGTTTCTAGGCAATATCGTTCTTTACAGTATCGGACTTTACTTCCATCACCAGTCACATCCACAGCTGGGTGTTGCTTTTGCTTTGGCTCAGCCTCTTCATTCCTTCTGGAGCTATTTCTTCACTCTTCTCCAGTAGCATATTGGGCACCTACCAACTTGAGGAATTCATCTTTCAGTGTCCTATCTTTTTGCCTTTTTATACTGTTCATGGGATTCTAAAGGCAAGAATACGCCAGTGAACCACATTTTGTCAGAACTTTCTAACATGACCCATCTATATTGGGTGGCCCAACACGGTATGGCTCATAGTCTCATTGATTTAGACAGGCTGTGATTCATGTGATCAGCTTGGTTAGTTTTCTGTGATTGTGTTTTTCATTCTGTCTGCCCTCTGAAGGATAATGGTAAGAGGCTTGAGGAAGCTTCCTAATGAGAAGGACTGGCTGTGGTGCAAACTGGATCTTCCTCTGGTAAGAGAGGCCATGCTCAGTAAATCTTAAATCCAGTTTTCTGCTAATGGGTGGAGCTGTGTTCCCTCTCTGTAGTTTGGCCTCAAACTACAAGGTAGTGGTAGGGGTAGTAGCTCTAATGACCAGGAGAGTGCAGAGGGAGCTTAGGGATTTGGAATCAGATGTAGAAGCCCGATGAACCATACAAGTGTGATATTTCTTTGAAGACACTTGTTTTAGACAGAGACTCACACAGAGACTTAGAGAATGACCTTATGGTTGCTAGGGGGAAGGGATAGTTAGGGAGTTTGGGATGAACATACACACACTTCTGTATTTAAAATGGATATCCAACAAGATCAGCTGGTCCATAACACATGGAACTCTGCTCAGTGTTATGTGGCAGCTTGGATGGGAAGGGGGTTTAGGGGAGTGTCAATATATGTATAAGTATGGCTAAGTCCCTTCACTGTTCACCTGAAACTATCACAACATGCCTAGTTGGCTATACCCCAATACAAAATAAAAAGTTTAAAAAATTGTGAAAAGAAAGAAAGCACTTGTTTAACTTAAAGATTCAAACAACATTTCCTACTTAATAAGTTTTCCTTGATAATATTAATTTATTATAAAAATAAAATTTTAATTCACACCCATTAAAACTGATGCTTCAAGGTGATGCCTGCATGGCTCCATGGTTTCTCTTACAATCTTATGCAATGCTCTGTAACCCTGGGGACCAGGGTGCCCCAGTCTTGTGTTTGGTGGTATGGAAGCATGCAACCTCGCCCCTGCAACATTTCCTGTGTTTATGTTGCCGTTCGTCACCTCCCGTTGCCTGCATAGCTCTGAGTCATGATCAGGAAGGAAGCAACTCTTAGAGTAGCTTGTGCTTTCTCTTTCACACACCTAGTAAAACCTGTTGTACATCTCAAGACCTTTTGGATCAACAACTGGAAGATAGAGGAGAGAGGATCTGGGAAAAAATAAATTCATGTAGAAGCTTTTTGGTGGTCATAACCCTTCTTAGCACTGAAGTGTACCTATTGTATATCTAAATTTCCTATCTGAAATCCAGTATTTATAGGTTTTCTTTTTCCTGTGCTAAGCAGCATGAACAAGAAGATGCTAGTACATGGTCACCTGGAAACAACTAGAGCTAAATTGAAGTACAATGTGCACATTCTCTATTCCCTACAGTCCCCTCCCCACTTTGGACATTAGTCAGAGTTTTGGATAATGTTCCTGGTGGCTCAGTGGTTAAAGCGTCTGCCTCCAATGCAGGAGACCTGGTTTCGATACCTGGGTTGAGAAGATCTAAGGTTTTCTTTTTCCTGTGCTAAGCAGCATGAACAAGAAGATGCTAGTACATGGTCACCTGGAAACAACTAGAGCTAAATTGAAGTACAATGTGCACATTCTCTATTCCCTACAGTCCCCTCCCCACTTTGGACATTAGTCAGAGTTTTGGATAATGTTCCTGGTGGCTCAGTGGTTAAAGCGTCTGCCTCCAATGCAGGAGACCTGGTTTCGATACCTGGGTTGAGAAGATCTACTGGAGAAGGAAATGGCAATCCACTCTAGTATTCTTGTCTGGAGAATCCCATGGACGGAGAAGCCTAGTAGGTTATAGTCCACGGGGTTGCAAAGAGTCAGACACGACTGAGCGACTTCACCTCACCTCACCTCACCTCATGTTTTCTTTTGTTTGTACAGTAAGGGAAATGTATTATAGTTTTCTATAATTTCCAGGATGAACTAATATTTTGTATTGGGCATCCCTGGTAGCTGGATGGTAAAGAATCTGGCTGCAATGCAGGAGACACAGAAGACACAGGCTTAATCCTTGGGATGAGAAGAACCCATGGAAAAGGGAAGGGCTACACACTCCAGTCTTCTTGCTGAAGAATTCCATGGACAGAGGAGTCTGGTGGGCTATTGTCCATAGGAATTGCAAAGAGTCGGATGCAACTGAGAGATTAACACTTTCACTTGTATTACAAAGTATTTATTTTTGAGGTTGAGCTTTCTGAAGGTAAATTTTGTGCTTAAAATAGTATTGATATCACTAATTTCTTAGACTTTTACTAAAAATTTAGTAAAAAGCATTAATAAATTTCAATAAAAATTCTTTGTACCTAACATCAGGTCTAGCGTTTAATGGCATTCAATAAATATTAATCCAATGGATGAATGAAAGAAACGCATTAATGAACAAAATTAATTAAGAATCTTTTTTGGAGAAACAGTGAAAGATGAAGCAAAGCACTGTCATAATTATATACTTGACAAATTCTTGACATTTTCTGTTACTTGTGTATTTTGGCAAATTTAAAGTATAAGGTTAAACCATCAAAGCTTCAGTTAAATGGCTTTATCATTTTATACTGAAAACAATTTTAAAATTTCAAATGAGTCATTATTTTATCATTCTCTAATTTTGCTCAACTTTCATTATAGACATTCTTTGTACACGTAGGTCTCTATCTATAGCTTTTGTCTTCTCTGAATTCCAACTCAGGGTTGAATAATGTTGAAAAAAGTTTTTCTCTGCCTGAAACTTAGAATTGACCACTTGCTGCTGGAATGAAAAACCAAAACTCTTGAGATTTTATTACTGCTTATTGAATTACTATGTATGTCTAGTAAGCAGATAGAACTAAAGAAAGAGCCACCTGAATTTGTTCAAAGCAAATCTTCTTCTCCTATTTTAGGAGGGAGGGAAAAGATCCTTCCATTCTCATACTTTATATTGTTTATAGGTAGAAATTAGTTGAAATGGGTCTGCATTATTGTGTATGTGTGTGCTCAGTTGCTCCATCATGTCTTTGCAGCCCCATGGACTGTGTCGCTTGCATCTCCCTAGTGGCTCAGGCAGTGAAGAATCTGCCTGCAATGTTTGAGATCCTGGTTCTATCCCTAGGTCAGGAGGATCCCCTGGAGAAGGATGTGGCTACCCACTCCAGTATTCTTGCCTGGAAAATTCCATGGCCAGAGGAGCCTGTCAGGCTACAGTCCATGGGGCTACAGAGAGTTGAACACAACTGAGCTACTAAACCTTTTAAATTTCAACGAAGAAAGAAAATTAACATAAAGATAGTGACCCCATAAAGACAGTGACCCCGTAAAGACTGGACTATAATTGCAAAAAAAAAATAGTAATAATTCAATGAAAATCTTTCTATTGTTT